>PVKS010010199.1:0-61014 GCA_004027875.1 Aplodontia rufa
GAGCTAGACCCTGGCCATTGAGAAAGGAAGTCTAGTATCATGTTTTAAATCTGGATAAGGTGTAATGTTATACAACTTAAGGCATTTGTAGAGATGTATTGGGAAGTGGGGGTGAGGGATAAAGGTGGGTAATGGGGGGGAGGCTCTAGGGGGTAAATCTAATTTTTCAGAATTTATATATATATTATAATGTTTCTTTAGAAGCATGTTTGATTGTTCAACAAATAAATTTCTTAATTAAAAAAAGTGGGACTTAGTGGGAGGACCTTAGATCCTCTAAAGAGATGGAGTCGTCCTGATAGGGTTTTTATAAATAGAGCAAGCCTGGTCCCATCCAGCTCTCTCTTCTTTCTAGTTTGAGTTGTAATCTGCTTGCTTCTGCCTGTGCTGTTGCCATTGCTATCCACCATGAGGAGACGCAGCCAAGAGACAGCCCCACCAAAGTTGTGCTGTGACATTTGGACTTTTAGCCTTCTAATCTGTAAACTAAATAAACCCTTTTCTTCCTAAGTAGCTGATTCAGGTATTTCGTTATTGTAATAAAAAGTTGACTAATACATTTCCCTACCCTCAAAAGTTATCTGTGTTACAGCTTTTTTTTTTTTTTTTTTTTTAAGATAGAGGGACAGTGAGAGAAACAGAGAAAGGGAAAAAAAACTTTAGTTTTTCACATGACTTTAGTTGCTCCAACACTTAGTTGTGTACATGGTGCTGGGGTTTGAACCCAGGTCCTCGTGCTTGCCAGGCAAGCGCGGAAACCACGGAGCCACCTCTCCAGCCCCTGTTACAGAATTCTTAATATTTAAGGTGGGAAGATTGATATAATAGATATACTAAAAAATTGAATTTCATCTACCCATAATCTGGAGACACTTTTTGTAGTTTGGTTTTCAAATGGAATAAAATTTATTTTATTAAATTGAAATCTAAAACTATAAAACTTCAGGAAGGAAACAGGAAAAATCTTGGAGGCAAAGATTTCCTAAATAGAATACAACAAGCATGAGAATTAAAGAAAAAAATGATAAATTGGACCACATCAAAATGAAAAACTTGCCAGGCATGGTGGTATATATACCTGTAATCCAAGCAACATCAGGAGGCTGAGGCAGGAGATCACAAGTTCAAGGCCAACCTCAGCAACTTAGGAAGGCACTAAGAAATCTTAGATCCTGTCTCAAAATAAAAAGGGTCAGGGATATGGCTCAGTGGTTAAGCATCCCTGGGTTCAATCCCCAATACCAAAACAAAAAACAAAACAAAACAAAGCAAAACAAAAAACTTATGACCTTCAAAAGATGCCTTTAGGAAAGCAAAAAGCCATAAATTGGGAAAAAAATTTTTTTCAACACATAATAAAATGTTTTTGTATTCAGAATACATAAAGAACATTTACAACTCAATTACAAGAAGAAAGCCAACCCAATTTAAAAAATAATGGCAAAAGATCTGAACTAACACGTTACAAAAGAAGATATATAAATGACTGATAAGTACATTAAAAGATGTTCAGTGTCAAGGAAATGCAAATTAAAACCACAAAGAGATATTAGTACACCAGAATTTCTCAACATCAGTACATAACATTTTGGGTCAGCTCTTTTTTTTTGTTGTGGTGATTATCCTATGCATTGTAAGATGTTTATCAGCATTTCCGATTGCTGCCTACTCCATAATGGAGCACCTTCTCACATTTTGAAAACCAAAAATGTATGCAGACATTATCAACTGTCTCAGGAAGAAGGGTAGGGAAGCAAAATCACTCCAAGTTGAAAATCACTGTATCATACCAATTAGATTGTCTAAATCTTTTAAAATTGACAATACCAAGTGTTGATAAAAATTTGGAACAACTAGAGCTCTCATATATTGCTTTTTTTTTTTTTTTTAAGAAAGAGGGGACAGTGAGATAGAGAGAGAAAGAGAGAATCAATTTTATTTAGTGTTTCACATGGCTTCCGTTGCTCCCAGACTTTGTTGCGTACGTGGGTGCTGGGGTTTGAACTCGCTTACTTGCACAAGCTAGGCAAGCACCGTAACCGCTGAGCCACCGCTCCAGCCCCGTCATATATTGCTGTTAAGAATGCAAAATGCATTCTTCACTGGATGAATGGATCCAAAAGCTCTGGTGTGTGTGTGTGTGTGTGTGTGTGTGTGTGTGTGTGTGTGTGTGTATAAAATGGAGTTCTACTTAGCTATTAGAAACAATGATATTGCATCTATTGAAGGTAAATGGATAGCAGTGGAAGAAATCATGCTGGGCGAAGTTAGCCAAACACAGAGTCAAGGGCCAAATGGTATCCTTCATTTGTGGAGGCTGGACCTAAACCCAGGCTTGGGAGTAAAATAGACAAACTCATGTATTAGATCCATAGAACAAAAATGCAAAATGTTAATATTTATGATATACAGTTGCAAGATACTTACTAAGATATTTGAACAAGCTATGCTGCATACCTGTACAAAAATGTAAATATTTAATCCCATTGTCAAATATTTTGAAGAATAGCAAGGGATGAGAGGAAGAGAGGAGAAGGGGAAATGTTGGAACTGAGATAAAGCAAGGTACATCCTAAGAAGCTATAAATGTCAATGTACATACTATAGCCATACATATATAAAATGTTCTTCATAGGTATAAGAATTATGTCACTGAATTTGGGTTTTTTAGGAGCAATATAGGACCCAGACGTAAGGCAAGAGATCAGGGGATGGGAGGAGGGAGGTAGAGAGATGTGGGGTAGGGGGATATTGAACAAATTGTATTGCTGAATTGTGTGCATCTAGGAATAAGTGACAACTAATCCCAACATTATGTAAAACTGTAATGCAGTAATAAAATATATATATAAAATTTAAAAAAAATTTTTAATGCAAAATGCAGGGCTGGAGCGGTGGCTTGGTGGTTACGACAGCACTTGCCTGGCATGTGCGATTACACGAGTTCAAACCCTAGCACTACGTACACAACAAACTGTCCAAGGAATGAAAGTCACATGAAAAAATAAATAAAAATTGCTTTGCTTTCTCTCTCTCTTTGCCCCCTCTTTCTTTAAAAAAAGAAAAGAAGAAGATTTGCAACCAGGCGTTGGGGCACATGCCCTGTAATCCCAGCTACTTAGAAGAGTGAGGCAAGAGAATCACGAGTTTGAGGCCAACCTCTGAAATCAACAAGACCCTGTTTCAAAATAATAAATATAACGGACTGGGGGTATACTCAGTGGCAGAACACTTGCCTAGCATGTGCAATGCCTCATGCTCAATACCCACCATAAACAAAAATGTCAAATGTTTCGGAAAACAGTTTAATGGTTACTTAAAAAGTTAAACTTATACCTATTTTACAACCTAATCACTGCACTCCAAGCCAAGGGATGTGAAATCATATATTCATGCAAAACTTCAGAAGCCTTAGGGAATGTACTATTCTGGGTGAAAATTTTACCCATGAAATGAAAATCTTAGGTATGAGTAAATTCTCTTGAGAGACAAGTGAAGTGCTCTGAGCACAGTACATATGCCCCAGTATATTAATTCAGTGGCATCTATTTTATGGCTTTTTTATTCTGTTTAAAATGTTTTTTTTATTATTTGTTTATAAGGTTTTGTTCGTGAGATTGTCAAAAAAGGTCAGTTCAGGTATAATGAGATATTACTATATCAATGGTCAATAGCTATTATTTTAGCTAACATTACTGATCTACACAGGTACAAGAAAACATTTCAAGGGGCATGGGGTGGGGGGAGAGAATGAGAATACATGTATATTTGTGATCACTGGATTTAATTCTACCAAATAAAAATTCACTCTGAATTCTTTCATTTTTTGAGTAGATGATACTATATTTTTACACTAAGAAAAAATCTATAGTATTTCCCAAGATTTTCTCATAATTTGGGTGTTGGTTTTTTTTGTTTTGTTGTTGTTTTGCTGTACTGAGAATCAAACCCAGAGTCTCAGTAGGCAAGCACTCTACATCTGAGCTATATCCTCAGCCCTTTTTATTTTTATTTTGAGACAGAGTCTTCTTAAGGGTGGCTTTGAACTTTTGATGTTCCTGCCTCAGAGTCCTGAATAGCCAGGATTATAGGTGTGCTCTTTCACACCCAACTTTTTCAATGTTTTAGATCTGTAAAAATGACTTTAATAATTATTTGCTGATTTGTCTTCATCTGTTTTCATTTTTCCTTTTATATAAAATGTTAAATTTTATTTGGAGTAAAAGACAATTTTACCCATTTTATTGTTTTTATTGATTCAAACATATTGCTTTCTCTTTAATATTTCATGTACAAAGTCTATGCTAAAAAATGTATTTTAAGTACCTACTTATGTGTGATGTGCTGGTAGTTATAATTTCAAAGCAAGATAAACCTGTGTCCACAAGCATACTTTCCAAATTCCTTGCATCTCAAACAAAATATACTCTCAACATAAAACAGAAGGAACTTTCTTTACTCTGTGTTTATACCTAAAACTAAACACAACATAGGTACATCTACAATATCATATTTATGATGTATTTAAAACATAGTGGATGGTATTTTGAAGACTAAGAGACAATATAATTATGGTAAACTCAAGTGGTAGAAGATTTTTCTCATTTAGCATGACAACACTTACAAACTTTTGTTCTGAAAGTGAAATTTTTAGTAGCCCTTCAAAAGAAGGTGTGTGTGTGTGTTCTTAGTGAAACTTTGAGAAGAATGTTTTCAAGTGTCAGTGAGAAATATATAGAGGTTCAGAGGGGAACCACAGTAGGTAAGTGGAATAAAAGAAATTGGGGTAGAATTAACATACATGTGAAGGGTAGTAACCAGGAAGAAAGGATAAGGAGAGATGTTATAGAGAATTTTTGTTCTGATAACAGTTGGGGAGCCAGTCCATATTTCCTGGAGAGAAGTGGTGGTCTAATGGTTTGGTGGGATGAGCAGTTATACAGAAAAGACTGCAGGGAAAACACTGCAGGGAAAATGGGAAGGGATGATGAGAAGAGTTTATGGTCCTTTGTCCTCTTTCTTGGGACATATACAATAACTGGAATATTAACCATGAGAAAGGAAACTAAAATATTATCAAATAATATTATAATATAGTAAAAAGAATATGCCCTTGAAGTCAGACATGCTTGAGTTCTTACCTTTATTCAGGCCTCTTGCTGGCTCGGTGGACTGGGGCTAGGTAATCTGAATTATTTAAAACTATATCAATTGGCATTTATTCACCTAACTGCTACAATAACAATCAGCTTTTCAGCATAACATGAAATCTTATTCTCTAAATTTGTGTACCTGTTTGCCTTCGTACATAAAAGCATTCTTCAGTCCAGGTGCTCCTGGAGAAGCAAAAAGACTTCAAGTGGGTGGATCACCATAGGAAATTATAAGGAGAAGGTACTGATGTTTTTCTCAAAGAATGTAAACTGGGGAGAAAAAATGCCTGGCACAAACTAATTAACATTCATTGAATGAACTATAAATAAAGTGGACCAATAAATTCAAATGAATAGAAGTTTCTAAATTTAACCAATATATGGGTATTCTTGTATTGATGAAAATTTCATAATATATGAATGGATACAGTTCTAAATCATTAAGGTTTAATATTCCAAAAAAAAACATAAGGCTGGGAGCTACAGCAGTGGCTCTGTGGTTAAGGCGCTTGCCTGGCATGAGCAAGGACACAGATTAAACCCCCACACCACATGCACAACAAAGTGTCAGAGCAAGGAAAGCCACATGAAAAACTAAAAACAAAACAAAAAACCACGAGGCTGACATAGAATATGTCTTTCCCAAATGATATATAGTAAAACTACCTTTTTCTTGATTTAATATAGCCTAGTTATCTGTGACAATTGAGGCTAGAGACAAATAGAATTGGGATAATGCTTGTAAACAAAACCTAAATCTAGTTTCCAAACATTTTTAGGTACTAGGAATTCAGCCAAGGAACATTCAACTACATTTCCAGTGTCCCCCGCTTTTTGGTACTGGGGATTGAACCCAGAGGGACTTTAACACTGAGTGACACTCTCCATCCTTTTTATTCTATATTTTGAGATAGCATCTCACTAAGTTGCCTAGAGCCTTGAACTTGCAGTCCTCCTGCCTCAGTCTCTGGGCATGTGGCATACACCAAACTCTGATATTATTTAATTTTTCCCCACCCTCTCAGGGTGTGTAGGATATAACAAAATATTGAGGGAAAAAAATATATATTTTTTGCTGCATTCTATAATAGGATTAATAAACCTCCTATGTTTTAAAGTATACAGTGGGTTTAGGAGATAATTAATAATAATAATAATGATAATAATAAATCAAGCTGATATACTTAATTTTTTTTAGGGAACTAAAACTAGAAAATGATTTAAGCAGTACTCAAAGAGAAAATTAAAGGTGGTTCTTGAAGATTGTCACAGAAAATATTGGAAATTGCTTTAGAATGCTTTATGAATTTAGCAAGACATTAAAATAAACAACTATTTTTTCAGTGTTTTTCTAAATTATAAAGCATTCTGTAACTTAGAGCAAGTGCTGAGGTTTACATTAAACATGATAATTATGAAATCTAACTCTTTAAAAACTCCTTCTAAATCCTAAGGAAACATTCTTTTCAAAGAAGTATATATATTGAATACTAGAATGAAATGGAAAAATTATATTGAATTATACTATGCAGGTTCAATTTGCTTGATCCTATGTTTTGAAGGTTGTATATGTGTATGGTTTTTTTTTACTCATATTTTATAGTTTTGGATTTGGACTGTAGCATATCCTTTTTGAGGTTTCCCCCACATAGATTTTAGAAATTGAGTGTTAAGGAATTTTCAAAAAGAAGAATTTTTTTCTTATGGACATGCCTCATTTCTTATGGACCCTTCCTTATTTTCTTCCAGAGTAAGCAAAAAAATTTCCTACAGAATTTCATATTTTTATTTAAAATATATTTTAATGGTGACTTTAATATCTATAGCACTCAGCATAATAAAGATGACATAAATTATCTCTATATTATTAAACTCAGATTATGTTTTGTCAAGGACTGGTGAAGAGATTTTATCTGTGTCAGTTACTTTTAACCTGGGACAGTATGTCCTGTTTTATAACTTGTTGTGTTCTGCTCTGATACTATATAATTTAAAAAAAAAATTGGAGGTTGGACCTTATTGGTATCTGGAGAGGTTGAGTCCTTGTTTGTCTGCTTTACGATTGGCTGAACACTGTTGCTAAGCTTGTTTTTTTATTCTCAGGGAAAGTTAAAAGTTGAGGGTGACCTATTTGAATGTATCTTGCTACTTTTGACTCTGCTTTGCTCTTTCTTCTGATCCACACAATTTTTTTTCCTGGCATCTTTTAAGTTTACTTTTTAAAACTTACCTATTCATAAATCTAATGTATAATATTTTTAAGATTTTTAAAGTTATATTTGTATGTGGTGCATACATTAAAGAACTATGGTTTACTTTTTAAAATCTGGTTGAATACTTGAAAGTCGACTAAAGTAAAGTTCTACAAATAAGTAAGTTATAATAATAAGTAAGTTCTGTAAATACTACATCCATTTTTTTAAAGCCTGCCTATTATAAATACTAAAGATTATCTGGATATCAATAATATCCTTAGAACAAATTCAAAGTACTTCAGTTAAAAATTTTACAGTCTTGGGGCTGGAGCGGGTGGCTCAGCTGTTACAGCGTTTGCCTTGCATGCATGATTTCCCAAGTTCAAACCCCAGCACCAAGTACACAATGAAGTCTTGGAACAATGAAGGCCACATGAAAAACTAAATAAAATTGTTTCTTGCTTTCCCTCTCACTCTCTCATTGTCCCTCTCTCTTAAAAAAATTCAATCTAAATGTAATGTGAATAGAATATATATATATATATATATATATATATATATATATATATAAAATGGAATAGTTATGAAGTTAAATATTTATGATTTAGGGTAAAGGCTATTATTGATCATACTGGCATTTTTGTCTGAAGGTTAAGATTGGCTTTATTCATTTTTTTTTTCAAGAAGGGATAAAAAGGATTAATAATCCTTTCGGTTACAGACCAGATCCAGGACAAAGTAGATGAAAGCTCTGTAGGAAGGTGAATTTGGTTTATACTTTAGTACAACTGTTGTGATTACCAATACCTCTCTTTGAGGTTCTATTTGCATTGATAGGAATGAGACTCTGAACTAAATTTTCCCCCAGCACTCTGCCGAAATCAGTAGAAATCCTTAGAGCATTCTCTGAACCTTAAATCCAAGTCCACCTCATGAGTGAATAATATAGAGAGCTACAGATTAACTTGGATCCACCAAACCTACTGTGAATTTTAGGGTACAGCTCATGAGCTGTGTATATGAGCATCAGTGATATTCAAATACATTTAATTATTGTTAGCACAGAGCCAGGCACTTGTGATCCCAGTGACTTGGAAGGCTAAGGTAGGAATATCACAAGTTCGAAGCCAGAAGGGGCGACCCTGTCTCAAATAAAATTTAAAAAGGGGCTGGGGATCTAGCTCACTGGTAGAGTGCGCCTGGATTCAATCCCCAGTACCACAACCCCCCCAAAAAAGTTAGCATAATCATTCATCAAATAATATTATCAGAATTCTCACATATGTATCTAAACTAGTGTTTTATTAACAATTTCTTTAAGTTCAAATAATGTTTACTGTTTAATTATCAAATCAGTAATGACAGTGAGGTTTAACTTATGTATTTAAACAAATTTGAAATTAAGGGGTTATGGATAGTAGTTACAATATTTCTGTATTGTAGTATCAAGAAAATTGGGAATTCACACAGATAAGAAGTTTTGGGTGAAAAAAAAAAACTTTTCTTTCTGTTTGTTTTGTTTTCTGCAGTGCTGGGAATCAAACCCAGGGCTTTATGCATGCTGGACAAGCTCTCCACCACTGAACTCTAACCCCTAAACACTTTTTAAAATAGTTAAATTGATCCATAAGCTTGAACAAGAATGTTAAAAGAATTATTGATTTCAGACAACTACTTCCATTCTCTTTTAAATGTAAAAGTTAAGACAAGAATCACCAAAACTTATAAAATGCACTAAAACTAAAGAATCATGATGGGATATGAAATCCTTTCCTTTATCATTACAAAACAGACTATGATACCCTTTCAGGAGCATGTGCCTGACAAATGTGCTTGAGCTTTTCTTGGCATTTTTAAAATAAGTACCCACATGCTGTATCAGTCCATTCACTATTTATTCATTACTGCTTACTCAAGCAGATGTAAACAGGCACAACTTTTTAAAAAAGACTACAACAGGCTATCTATACCTGTCATAATCAATGACACATTGGCAGAAATGTTCAAATAAATTCTCATAGAGATAGAGGAAGCTTTACTTAGTCCAGTAACTAAATTCTTGGTGACAACATAGAACAGCACTGTAAAATTAATTAATTTCAATATTTTTATATTTTTTTTACAGTACTAGGAATTAAACCTGGGGGCACTCTACTACTGCGCTACATCCCCAACTCTTTTAGTTTTGAGACAAGTACTCCCTAAATTGCCCAGGCTGGCCTCAAACTTGCAGTCCTCCTGCCTCAACCTCCCAAGTTACTAGGATTACCGGCATATGCCAACATGCCCAACTTCTTTCATTAATTTAATATTGATATACATTTGTAGGTTACTTTGAAGAAGAAAGTTTATATCTAACACTTCATAATATCTTCAAGGTACTTATAAGGAATGAATTATAAGAAATAAAATTTTGGGGTTGGAGATGTAGCTTAGTGGTAGAACACTTACCCAGATACATATATCCATCCACTGATTATGTACCAAGAAGCCTGAAGCAGAAGGAGGTCAGGTTCTAGTTAAAGAATCTAACTTTTAATAAAATCCAGAATTATGTTAAAAGAGTAGAATTTAAAAGCTGAACTAAAGTTTGTGACA
This sequence comes from Aplodontia rufa, assembly GCA_004027875.1. NCBI lineage: Eukaryota > Metazoa > Chordata > Mammalia > Rodentia > Aplodontiidae > Aplodontia > Aplodontia rufa. The sequence goes on from PVKS010010199.1 coordinate 9,947, forward strand.
TCCTGAAATTCAGTTGCCCTTCATTTTAAATTTGAGGGGACTGGCTGGATGCATATGCTTGTAATTCCAATGACTCAGGAGGCTGTGGCAGAAAAATGGCAAATTCAAGGTCAACCTCAGCAAATTAGCAAGACCCTAAGCAATGTAATGAGACACTGTTTCAAAATTTTTAAAAAAAACTAAAAAGAAGGGGCTAGGTATATAGCTCAGTGATAAAGCACCTCTGGGTTCAATCCCCACTACAAATAACTAATTAATTAATTTGACGATACCACAACTAGAGGGGTTTAGGTAGTTAATAGATTTCCAGATCATGGTTTTTGCTTTTGTCTTTGTTTTCCTTTTCTCTTCTCTCTCCCTTTTTTTCTCTTTTGTGGGCAGAGTTGGTAATAACTTAGATGACTCCCCACTCCCCACTTAATGCTCCTTAACAGGTTCCCAAGCTACCTGCCAATCTTAAGAGAAATTAAGTCTAAATCAACACCAATGTCAAGACATTTCTGCTTATTCATAGGATTTGAGAAATTAAATGCATATAGTTGGCATTTAGTAAATATTTGTAAATAATGAATGACTGTTCAATAGTTACATAATAGTTGCAAGATTTTCTGTTAATTGATAAAATAATAGTTTTGGCATCCATACATAAATCTATCCCAAAATACTTTCAAAATTAAAGCTCTATCAAATTAAAAAAGAACACTACCTTTTCCACTTTTCATCATCTAAATAAAATTATATTTATTAATTATTTGCCAAAAAATAAATACACATACATTAGGAAAATCAAATTTTTATTACTTAAAAATTAAGCAATCTGAATTCAAATTTGAGTTAATATAAAAAGGAATTTTTTAAAATGGAAAAATTTATCCTCTTTCCTTTCTGAGAGTATTTTTAGCTAAATATAAATTTAGCAGTGATAAGCAAAAATCAGCATTTTTTAATTTATTGTACTAAGAATATCCATACCCTTTGAATTAAGAGGAAAATGGCCCACAAAGGTACAGTGAGGATTTTGGAGAGCAGAACAGATGAGAAAATTCAGTGAATCATATTTTGTTTTTAAGATGCACAACAACATGCAGTAGTCTCCAGATGGTAGCTTGTACTTTGCACCCGGGTTAAGAATCAACCACTTAATACCCTCTTGGAAAACAAGAGCCCTCAGAAAGAGGTAAATACAGAAGGTGATTTCAAGTGTCAAAGGAAATACATCTAAAGATACTCTTAAAGGAATTGAATGGGGCTTCTTTGAGCTGTGCAAGTAAAGCATATGTTCCAGAATTCTGTTTACCATTAGTAGTAATAATCATGTGTGGGGTATTATATAGATAGGAAGGGCAATATAACCTTTAGGAACAAAAGACAATTTGATTTGAAATTTTTAGAATGTTGTCATTAGTATTTTATTTCACTGAATCAAAATTATATTTAGTAAAATTCAGTCATGATTAAGCTAATGATTTGTTAATATGCATTTAACTGTGGTTATAATGCATGCTACAAAAGAAATAGAATTGAGAATTCAGGTCCATCAAGTCTGTGGGCTCAGGATATAGTTAATGATAATTAGGTTTGCTTTTAATCTCTTTTGAAAAGGTAATTTTAAAATAAAATACCGGGGGTAGTTTCTTGTATTTAAGATTACAAGTTACAAGCTGGATATAGGGGTATATGCCTGTATCTCAGCTACTCAGGAACCACAGATAGAAATGACAAGTGTGAGTCCAGCCTTGGCAACTTAGAGAGACCCTTCTCAAAATAAAATAAAAAGGGCTGGAATGTAGTTTAGTGGTAGTGCACCCCTGGATTCAATCCCAAGTATTTAAAAAAAAATTACAGGTTATATAATAAATCAGTTCTTATCTTGTATCCACAGAGGTACTATGAAAGTTTTAAAAATATTTTCACATATGTTCACATTTTTAAGGTAGAAATGAAATTCAGCCCTCAAAAACTTAACTGTTTTAAAACTTACATAATGTAGTATATATACATAGTCTGAAAAGTATTTTCTATTTGCATATGTCATAAATTTAGCATCTTCAGTTACCTTTTATTGAGTTTGTATCAGGATTTCCTCCTTCTTCTTCTTTAAAGCCTTTAGTAAGTCCTAAAAACATATAGCATAAAGTCCTAACTCTCAATTTCTCACCACACCACTATTCTTACTTCCTCACAGTATTCCAAATTAAACCCATTTCTTCTTATATAACTCAACAATGATGCTGAAAAGTGATTAGCTTCCAAAAGTTATGTCTGAATGAAATTTGTTATTTTGATATCTCAATAGACATTCTCTCCTACCATTTCACCTGAGATAGCCCTGAACATATTTAAAGACAAGCTTGGTTACAAAAATGTTCCATGAATCTTGTCAAACAATGGTATGTATACATGCAGTATATGATTTGTATTTACTTGCCTAATTTAACAAGTGATCCATACATGCTGCTGCCAGAACCCTTATAGCTGCCATCCTGGTGGTGCAGGAGAGCAGGCACACACACACACACACACACACACATACACACACACAAATCCAAGAAGCAGCTTAGTAGTATCTGTGGATTCCCAGGAGGAGAAGGGGAGAGAAACTGTGAAAAACAGAAGTTGCTTAGCAGAGCTGAACCCTAGGACAAGAAGCTTTCCAAGCAGAGCCCACCTGAACATATAGTGGCCCAAGCTTCCAACAATGTCTAGACTATCCAAAACAATACTAGGCTTGAAATTTACTATTAAGCTTTTCATTGAGTTAAACTTTTATTTTTAAATTGAAACATCTCTTTGTAATTCATTTGATATATACATTATGTGCTAGGCAGTAAAGCATTGGAAATACAGCAATGAAAAAAAACAAAATTCTGATTTTAATAGCGCTTACATTCTGTGGAGACAGACTAAATAAATAAATGTCACTCATAATAAGTACTGTGAACCAGTTTAAGAAGTTTACTTTCTTCCTAAAACCTACCACTTATTTTAAGAGGAATGGAGGTAATGTGAGGAATATCTAGAAGTTTGGGTAGACTCAGATGAGATATATAGTGAAGGAGCTTTGAATAGCATGAAATCGCCAAAGGCCTGACACTGAGAGAAGTGACAGAGATGAGGAAATAGGATAAGCTCTCAAAGACCAAGGTGACCCATGCCATCCATGATTGATTGATTTTTCTCTTTCTTTGTCCCTCCCTTCCTCATTTCTCCTCTCACTCCACTCTCTCCAATACATCCCTCTCCCTCCCTCCTTCCTTCCTTCATTCCTTCCTTCCTTCCTTCCATCTCACCCTTCTGTAAGCAAGGGAAATACATCTTTCTTTCTGCCTTTTTTTCTTGCCCCCCAGAATCAAGAACTTAAGCTAATTTACAGTCATGTAGAAATACATATTTATTAAAAGAAGCCATCTAATATAGTGACTGCTGCTTTGGATTCAGATAGCCTGGATTCTAATCCCAGGCTATATTTTACAAGTTATATAACCTTAGATGAGTTATCCATGCTTTATGAGTTTGTTTCACTAATTTGTAAAATAAAAATAATTATATCTGCTTTATACTGAAATCTTGTAAGGTTGTTCAAAAATAAAAAATTTAAAATACAAAAAAATAAAAAAGCTTAATGTCTGATATACAGGAGTTGATTTGTTACTAATCTTTTTGTCATCGATCTGGAAAATCTGACCACACATTTTCACACATTGAGTCTTTGGGTATAAAAGTAACTTTCTAATTTGAAACCACTGATGCTTTTTAGAATACTGCTTACTGATAAGTATGGGTAATGACCCATATTTCTGAATCTCTGTGTAGAAATTTAAAACACCGTGCATTTGTAAAAGAAAAAACCTAAATGAAAGGAAAAGACCAAAGTTTATCACCTTTTTTACTTCTTTAAAGTATGATTCTAAAAATTAGATTGAAGAAGTAGAGAGCAAAAAAGAACAACATAAAATTAAAGATCAGTGTTAAAAGGATCTTAATGTACCAAAACATGATGCTGAAAAGGGAAAAAGTGCTCAACAGACAAGCTATATATACCAAAACAGGAAGATATGAGCTGGAGGAGAAAAATCTTGACAAAATTAGTAAGCAGAAGTAAGATTATAACCAGCATTTATACTAAGTGAAATATTTTAAATGACAATAGGGGATTTTTGAAGAATTACATAAATCTAACAAATCTCACTCCCACTCTTAAAGAAGTTCTTTGGTTTAAACGCTGAAACCATTACTGTGTGTTTTCTAACCAATTATTAAATATAATTAGATTTCAATAAATAAATGTGGAAATCTATATTAATATATCTTTTGGGGGTTAGGGAGAAGCTTTAAGGTTTAACACATGGCCCATAAAAGCATGGTTATGCCTTTTAGCCTGATAATTATTCTTTCTACTAGAATATATGAATCTATTATATTTTAAAGACCTAATGGTTTCAGGGAAGACAATTGGTCGAGAGAGCAGATAATTTGAGAGTTGTCTTCTAAATTTCAAGAACTAGAGTACAATGAGACATGATTGCGTCCCTTAAGGAACTTATGGCCTTGTTGCTGAGCCAAAATCCACCTTCATTCCCAACACTTTTCTCCATTCCCCATTCTTCACACTATTCTCTTGCCTTGCCAGTATTACTCCAACAGGTGTTCTAACTGATCTCCTGCCTCTAGTTTTGTCCCTTACAATATATTTTTCTAAATCTTGGCTGAAATGCAACTCTGATATCAAACTGTTGCTTAAAACTTTGAATAACTTCATAGTATAGTACCCTTAAGAATGAAATTCATGGGGTTGGAGCAGTGGCTTGGTGGTTACAATGCTTGCCTGGCATGCACAAGTACAGGGGTTCAAACCCCAGCACCCATGTACTCAACTAAGTGTCAGAGCAACAAAAGCCATGTGAAAAACTCAATAAAAATTGATTCTCTCACTCTCTCTCTCTCTCTCTTTCTCTCTTAAAAGAAAAGAATGAAATTCATATTCCTTAAGAAAGCTTGAATAAGGTCTCTCATTTATTGCTTATCTTTTTATCTTTCTCTTCCTCCTACTCCTCCCCCTCCCCTCCCTCTCCCTCACCCTTCCTCCTCCTCTTTTTCTTTCTTCTTTTCTTCTTCTTCAAATCCAGAGGTGCTTAGCAACTATGCCACATCCCCAGAGTTTTTAAAAAAAATTTTGGGATAGGATCTCACTAAGTTGTTAGCCTCACTAAGTTGCTGAGGCTAACTTTGGATCCTCCTGCCTCAGCCTCCCAAGCCACTGGGACTGCAGTTGTGCACCACTGCTCCCAGCTTATTGCTTATCTTTTACATAAATTTTTTCTAAAACTCTTTGCTCTAGACCCAGTGAACTCCCTTTATTGGGTTTCCTTAAAGGACCCATCTCTATTGCTTCTGGGTCTTTGTTAAGAACTGTCTCTACTCTCTCAAATTCTCCCAAATTTTCTTACCTAATCCTATTAATGCTGTAAGTTCAAGCCCAAATGTCTCTTTCTTCAGGAAGCTTAGCCTGAACCATCACTCCAAGTCTGGACTCCCTGAGTATTTCATATTTCTATGCAAAGGGCAAGTAATTTGGCATTGCTCTGCTTTTACATAGGTGTATTAGCTTGTTCTTAAGGAAAATAAGGCAAAAAGCATGCCTGCTAAAGATGCAGAGTCAATGAACTCCACTTTGATATAGCCAAGTAAGTAGACTGAAACATTCTTAGAGAAAGGAAATTGTGTCAGAATAATTATTATTTGCTTCTTTGAGTAGATGTCAGGATTCTTCCCAAAGGAAGGAAATGTTGAAATGAATTGTTTAAATAGCAGACTTCATAAAATACTGCTGGCCTATATTGAAAACCAGTGTTAAATGTAAAAAACATAATCCTTTTCAATCACTGTTCTGCACTCAGGCTGTTCATCTTTTCAGCAGATGCTTATTGCTTGCCTGTATGAGTCCACCACTGTATATCTTCAGTAGGACATCTGGCCTATTCAAGAATGAAAACCTTGAAAAAAATTCAAACTTTTTATTGAATTATTTAGAATAAAACTTCTCCAGAAGTGAAATCTACACAGTGATATTTGCAGGCCAAGTTATGTTTGGTGGAATGCTTGATCACTGTAGGTTTATATGGACGCAACTTTTTTTATGTTAAATAGACTGACTAATTCACAGTAGTGACCTATGTAAGAAAGCAGAAATTAGTAGTACTCTTTAAAATATTTAGGTCAGTCTTTATAAAACCCATAAAGGAATCTTAACACTTAATGGCTTGAAGGTTCTCAGTAAACCATTGAATTAGAATATGTTAAAATTAATTTTCTTTTCATGTAAGGCAGCATCAAAATAAATTGAAACTTTCTGGAAAAAAGGAATCCCAATTGAAGTTTCTTATTCAGTTTCAGTACATCTAACATGTTTTTCCAATAAATAATTATCAAGTTCTAAACATCAGACATATGTATGTTGTTTGCAGTTTTAACTTGTATTTCGTTATTTTAAACCACTTTTGAGTCAACTGAATAGGTACTTTTCCCAGGCTTCTCTTTGGAAAATAGAAAGGTAAGCATTTTCCATTTTGCAATGAAGAGTAATTTTAATATCACAAACAAGGTGATACTCTCTAGATAACTAAAAGTGTATTTCCTTCAGGAAATTAAATAGTAGCTCAATTCCTCTACTACCAGAGTTGTCATTTTTCATGTATTTCTTTCATTTTATAACTAACTTTTATAGCTCACAAGCCCATACATTAGGTACATTTGTTTCCAGGTTATTAATTTACAAACAGTTTATCTTAAAGGGCATATCATATTGCTGTAAACTGAATGACTTATAACTTACTGGGTTTCTTTTGTTTGTTCATGGCTGAGTGGACATTTGATTTTTATATATATATATAGATATACATATTTTTTTTTCTTTTGGTGACTGTGCTCAGTGGAAGAGAAGCCTTTGTAGCCTTTTCTTCTATATTAACTTGAATTCAAAAGTCCTCTTGGCGAGTGAAAAAATATTCTGGGTACTTTATTTTTATTTTGTTTTTAAAATTTTGTTGGCTTTTATTTTTTAATTTTTTGATGAGTGCTTTAGCTATTTTTTAAAGCAGTTTGAGAAAGCATAATATTTATCTTATTTATCTGGAGGAGATAAATAAAAAGTAACCATTTTTAACCACCATTTAAAAAATATGACCATTCAAGAGCTGAAAGTCTTCTCTGAGATATTGTAACCTCACTCCTAAGGCTGAAACATTTTCGTTCCTGAGTTCTGATTCTGTGTCCAGCCATATTTGTTGACTTAAACTCTATTTGTTTCCTTGTGGGATGACACTATGGTTGTTTTTGGTGCTGGGGATGGAACCCAGGGTCTCTTGAACACCAGTGAACTCTACTACTGAGCCACATTCCAAGCGCTTTGCTTGTTTCCTTCTATCAATGTTTCCCCCTCTTTTTTTCTTTAACCTGAGTGTGTACGCTTTACAAAACACAAGGGCAAATATGGAAAAAGAGATCCAATTTAGAAGTTGATTTTTTAAAGGAAGCTAATAGAGCTATGTAGGGAAGGAAATAGTATTGACAGGGGACTTCAGATATTTCGGTTGTGGATCCAACAATGTCAGTTATTTGTGCTCTTTAATAACCTATGTTTTCTTAAGTTCCTCATCAGATTTCAGAGAAAAATTCTTTCTTTAAAACCCAAGGTGCTTGTGCGGGAATATGAGAAATTTTAAAGACTTCGAATATACTTGGGAAGAGAAAAAGACAACGCAGAGACCTGCTACCAAGGCTTAATATCTGTGCAATAGAATGATATTTATAGATTCTACACAGTTTCCCCCCCCCCAAAAAAAAAAACACTTTACATTGAATATAGGCCATGTTCTCATACTTGTTTTTGCATTCCGTGACTCATTCAGCGCTGTTTGGGCATTACTGGAAAGGAAGAAGGGAAATTTCAATAGTTTATAAATTTAAAGACAACCTGATTCCTCCAGGTGCTGTCAAGGGTCAGTCTAGAGGTTGGTTGCGGTTTGGCCGGAGCGAGGCTGGGGCTGGAGGGCTCGTGCGGCACCTTCAAGTCCCAGTGCACGCTCACCTCCCGGTCCACCCGGCTCATTCCGGACCTGAGAATTGGCTTGTCGCTCGGCCTTCCAGGTTGTTTTTCTCCTGGACGCGTCAGGTCGCCCGCCGCCCCCCGCCCTTCGGCGCCGAGGAGACGGGGTTAAGCGGAACTGGGGGCCCCCATTGGCGGGCACGACCGCCAGGGCGGCGGAGTGACAGCCGTGGGGCGGGGCCGCGAGGCTTGTTTGTCGAAGCCGCCCCGCCCCCGATGTCCGAGCTGACTGAAGCGCTGCAGCCAGGAGTCGCGGCCGGCAGCCCAGCTCTCGCCTCGAGCGTCCGCAATCGTCCCAGCGCCGACATGCGCCTGGCCACCGCGGCGAACGAGGCGTACACGGCCTCGCTGACCGTCTCGGAGCTGCTGAGCTGCAAGCAGTGCGGCGGGGGCCGTGGCCAGGACGAGGTACCCAGGCGAGGGGCTGGATGGGCTGGCGGGTTACCTGGCCGAGATGCCTGTGCTGCGCGGAGTAGCGTCGCCTCCCTACCTTCAGCATCCGAAACCGCTCCCCAGAGAGGCAGGAGCAGCCACCAGCGGGCTGCCCTGTCCTGACGGGGGTGTCCTGGCCATCCCGCGTAGCTCAGGTGAAGGGGCGGCCCTGGGTTTGGCAGGGAGACCTTTTCTACCCAGATTGGACCCCGGGCCAAAAATGCTGAGCCGGAGACACAGCTGACTCGGTCGTTTAAATGGAAATCTCGAAGACATAAATAACGTTGTTTTCTGTACAAGTCTCTACCAGTCAGAAACCCAACAAAGCTCCAGTCTCAGGTACAACAGCCTGCGGATTTTTACCCCCTGGTATTGTTAAAACAGATTATTCAACCACCCTCATACCCTTTGCCTCCTACTTAAAAAATAAAAGGGGGAAATACAGTTTGAGTCCGTGAAAAGATTGTTGCTTTAAATAAATGTGCTCTGCAAGCTCAATGACGTTATGCACAGCGTTTACCCTTGTTGATTAAACCATCCGTTGTGTCTGAGTTGGCCTTCAAAAAGAGCTGTTTGATTGTAAATTGTTGTATTTTTCGAAGTGGTTGGAAATAGGGCAACATTTGAAAGTTACTAATAATAATCTTAGCTAAACTTTGAACCCTTAAAAGGCTTTGATTCAAAAGCAACGAGGGGGATAGTACAGAAATTTTAATTGACTTGAATTATTGCTTTAGTTCAAGAAATCTAAATGTGAATAATTTCTCTGCTGTTTCGCCTATTAAAATGACTCAGGTGTAGTAATTACATTTATTGATTGATTGATTGTCGAATGGACTATATTATCAGTATGCCATATCATGAAAACCTCATGAAGGGTGTATGTAGAACACCAATTTTTTAAAAAAGATTTTAGCATTGATGGATATCTTACACCCTCCTTGTTTACAGATAGCAGAACAACCTTAAAAGAAATCTCATACCATTGCTCTGGAAGCTTTAACAAAGTGAGAAAACAATATGAAAGTGTTGAATTAGCATTTACAGTTTCTGTTTGCAGGCCATACCATATCTTTTCTCATTTTGAGTAGAAATGAGCCCCAATCATCATGCCTGAATAGATCTTTCTGGCGTGTTTGTGTGCAGAATCCTGATTCTTGCCCAGATCTAGAATTTCTAAATATAGCCATGTTAAAGAGATACATTTTAGCTTTCACATTGATTATAGTGCTTGTCGGATTATGTTCAGGAGTCCAGGAAGCTTTACTTAGTTGTATTTCATTTTTAATACATCTAACATGTGGGAAGATAAATTATAAAGTAGTGCCTATAGTCACTTTACAAAAGAATCGATGACACAGTTCTTTCAAATAGCCAGCTTCCATAATGCCTTTTAAATTAAACACTTTCCAGGAATGGAACTCCTCAGTAAAGTGTAGAGCACACATCACATAAGGCCTAAGTCAGCTGTCCAAATGCAATACTTCGAGTGTGTGTGTCTGTGTGTTGCTAGGCAAGCACTCTACTACTGAGCTATATCCCCAGCACAATTTTTCTAAAATATAGTTCATAGAACACTTACAAAAGAGAGGGAGGTGTATTTCCATATTTGTTTTGTTTTTGAAGTACTGGGGATTGAACTCAGGGATACTCTATCTATACCCCAACCCTTTTTATTTATTTCTTTTTTTTTTCCTTTTAGACAGGGTAAGTTGCCCAGACTGGCCTTGAACTCACAATTTTCTTGCCTCAGTTTCCTGAGTCACTAGGATTATAGGCATGTCACCATACCCTGCTTCCATTCTTCTAAATACTGTAGTACTGTTAATGCCAATTTTAAAAGAAATACTAGAATGCTTTTGCTATAGTGGGGATATTTCTTTGTAATGATTCTAGATCTTTTCATTTCAGTTTAAATATATTGAATGTCAGAAGGCCATCACCCAGCTATAGGCGATTATTCTTCAAGAGAAGTGCAATGGAATTGGGATTTTCACCTTTTTTTTTTTTTACACAATACTTCTTTTCCTTGTTGAAATGTGTTTCAAAAAAACACTTAAACTTTTTAAAAAAATTTAAATGAGATTTATATTTATCAATCATATGCTAAAGTATCTAGAAATGACTTGAAAAAAGCACCAAGTTTAGAGAGAAAAATAAAATGATTCAAATGGTTTGTTTTTTACTTTTCAGCTATTTTTCAAATACGTACCATAAGCCAACAAGTCTTTTATTTTGCATTTGTAGCAAATCAGTTATTCTTTCACTTATAGATGCTGATATAGATTCATAAGTGTATCTTTAATAAATTGAAACATCTGATTGAAACTATTTTTAGCACACAAAAACTGATTCATATAGCAATACAATATATACATAGTCTCTCTGTGGTACTATGAAGCAGACACTAAGAATTTTCGTACTCTGAAAATTAATGGTTAAGTGTTATACACTAATGAGGAAACAGGTTGGAAGTAGTAGTATGATGGGAGAGGCTGTTGCCCCTTCTTTCAAAGATGATTATTAGCACTGTTACTGTATCTACTTTTCAGCAAGACCATTTGCGCTTGGCAGTTCTGCCTCCTAGAATCTGAACTGGCAAAAATTCACTTAAAGTCAGTTTCTCACAGCTACAGATAGACAAATAATCCCACCAATATGTGCAAGTATGATGCACCAATTTAAAAATGGAAAACAAAACAAAAACACAAAAAATAATTGAAGTTAAATAGGAAGTTACAAAATGCATTTAGTTTGGCTTGTGATCAGCCCTTATCTAACACCTGCAGTGCTTTTTTTCTCTTTTTTTTTTAAAGTCAGGGATTGAAACCAGGTGTGCTTGAACCAATTCCCCCCCCCTTTCCCCAATCCCACTCAGGGCCTTGCTAAGTTGCTGGGGCTGGCTTTGAACTTGCTATCCTCTTGCCTTAGCCTCCTGAGTTGCTGGGATTTCAGTCATATGCCGCTGCGACCAGCGTGCAGTGCCTTTTTTTTTAAATAAACACCTGCTAGAAAATAGAGTTGTAACTATTTTGTCTCAGGACAAACATTTCACAGGTGAATTTTCCAGAAGAGTAAAACTTTTAAGCTTTTAGAAACCAAGATAGTATCATCTGTTAAAAGTGGTATCTAAAGGGATCTCCAAGGTATCACTCTAGAAGAAACTCAAAAGTTAAAATTAAAAATACCAACTCTAGAACCAGACTTCCTGTTTTCAGCCCTCATCACCACTACTCATGAGTACTGACTCTGAGCTGAATTTGACTTGAGTTCAAATCTCAGTGCTGTTATCATTTAGCTGTGCAAAATGGAGATGTTAGTAGTACCTGCCTTATACACTGATAAAGATTAATCTAAGATATCAATTTTTTATGAGGTTTGTGGAATACTAAATACCCTTTCTAGGTTTTAATCATAAATTACATGTTCCTTGCCAGGCTGGTATCTCATCAAGGAATAAGTGCAGTCACACCACCAAAGAGTATTGTAATGGGCTTCTAATTCATCTCAAAGAATGCTTGCCTTTTCTTAACATCCTATTTTTTTAAAACGTAGATTTTTCACTCTAAAAGAATGTTATTTCTAAAGAAATTGGGAAAGGAGGGTTTTGCCATTTAAGGTTAAAGTAAAAGGGTAGCCACTGATATCAGTTGGGCCACTAAATTTGACCAAAGGGATGAACTGACTTGTAAAGAAGATTCAAGAATTACTTATGACCACTGGAAAAGACACTTCTCATACCTTATAAGAAAATATTCCATTTCTGAAATACTGATAAAATTATAAAATTATTATTTTTATAATGGTTTGGTATATAAAAAGTATATTGGTATGGAAACAAGACCAGAAAAATATAATTTAACCTCTTTGTTTTGAAGCCCATGTGATATCAATTTGTATCATTAAAAAGTACTACTCACATTCTGCTAATGTATTTGTAGGATAAAGTCCTAGAAATGGAATTATGGAGGCTTTTTTTCCCTCTACAAATAGTAAGATATATATATATATTATTCCCTTTGCTTACTGCCACATCATATATATAATATATGCACACAAACATATGTATATATATAATCTTTTAAAGTCAACCCATGTAGAACTGCTTCACTTTTTGTAAGTACTACATGCTAATTCTATTGGTCATAGTGAACTTTATTAAAATAATTCTCTGCTGATAAACACTTGGATTGTTTTCAGTCTTATACTATTAGAAACAACGTTGCAGTAATTATCCTTTCATACATGACATTTCACAAATATGAGTATATCTGTAGGCTAATACAATGGAGTTGTTCATTTAAAGGCTATAGGACTTTTTAAGTTTGATCAGTATTGCAAATTGCCCACCCAAGAGGCTGTAGTAATTTATATATTCCATGTACTCTGATTATTTTCCTTTCATACTTCAAAACATTCCCATCAGTAAATATACAAGCACTAAATGATTGGTTCTCCATCCCTTCTCAAACACAACCTGTTTGGACTTTTTTATCTTTTTAAAGAAAAATGGTACTTCCTATAATTTACAGGGTTGTATGTGTGCGTTGAGCAGTTTTTCAGCCATTTTTATTGTCTTTCTTTGGAATGTTGATATCCTTTGCTCATTTGCTGTAACATTGTCAGAGATTTTCTTATTGATTTGTAGGAATCTCTATGTATTAAAAAAAAATTTAGCCAGGCATGGTGGTACACACTTGTTATCCCAGTTATTTAGGAGGGTAAAGCAGAAGGATTACAAGTTTGAGGCCGGCCTCAGCAATTTAGTAAGACTGTCTCAAAGTTTAAAAAAAAAAAATCACAAGGATTACCACTGGATGTAGCTCAGTGGTAGAGTCCCTGGGTTCAAACCACAGCCCAAGAAAAGAAATTGTTTTAGCTCTTTGCTGTATAAGTTTCAAATGTCTTTCCTAGTATTCTGTTAATGTTTGACTTTGTATATGTGTGTTTTTTGCATGTGAAAACTTTATATATCATATTTTTATTCATGCATTATAATTGTACAAAACAAGAGGATTCATTGTGATATATTCATATATGCACATAACACAGTTTGGTCAATTTCGTTGTTAATATGTCATCACACTTATATTTTATGCTTTATGGGTTTTTTGGCATTCTTAGGTCCAAACCTACTCTGTTTCCTTATTGTACTGTAATGCTGTAAATGTTTTTTGTTTTTGTGTTTTCACATTTAACTCTGATTTATTGTGGAGTAAAGTATGATTTAGGATGTTAATTTCACTTTTTCTAATGAATGGTTAACCAGTTGTCACAATATTATCTGAAAAATAATCCATTTCCTCCCTATTTGAAATAATACCTTTTCATATACTACTGACCCAAGTATAGTGTCTCTTAGTTACAAAATGAGTAATAAGTCCTTAAAACAGGTATTTCCCTAAAATACATTTTATTCAAATAAGATAATTTTTAAAGATTAATGAAATGAGAAGGGTTAAATGTTGGTTTTAGCCTTATAGTTCTGCACAGTAAATTTTATTTAAAATAGATATAGTTGGATCAGAGATTCAATTTGAAAAGGCTAGTAGAGTCATCATTTTATATAAATTGCTGCCTTTGTGTCAGGATGGTGAAGGGTATCATGTACTGTCTTTAAGTGTGAAATAACCAGGGTAAGAAACCACTGACCTCCTACATAAGATTTGACTTTTGTATTATTTTCTAGATTCCATTGGCTACTTTGAATCTGAATCTCAATTTCTCATAATAGTCTCATAAATTTTGTCCTACATGCTTAATTTTTTAAAAATCCATTCTGCTCAAAAGATTTTCATTTACTTGGACCACATTTCTTGAATTGTTGGCACATCTCCTCTCTTTGCCTCCTCCCACTTTTCAGTAAGAGAAAAGTATGTGACTGGACCTGGAGGTATATACCTATAATCCCAGCTCCTTGGGAAGCTGTTACAGGAAGAGCCCAAGTTTGATGTCAGCCTAGGTAACTGAGAGTCCTTGACCCAAAACAAAACATAACAAATAAAGGGTTGGGGATGTAGCTAGTGGTAGAGTACTCGCCTAGCATGCACAAAGCCCTGGGTTCAGGTTCCGGTATTGCAAAAAAAAAAAGAAGAAGAAGAAGAAGAAAGCATTTGGTTTACATCATGAACCTTTGGAAGCAGTAGGGAGAATGTAGAAACAAACAATGGTTAAACTCTAAGACATTTTTAATGATACTAGATTGATAAAACAGTCTCTCTCCTCACCAAAAATAAACTTTTGTTTCTGTCAGTACACCATCTCAGGGGAATAAAGGAAGTCTTAATAGTATATTACCAGTTTTTGGTAGCCACACTGCATTGTCAATATATAGGTTTCTAGGCTCACTATGTCAAAAAGGCAGAAAACCATTTGTTTGATTACTTGAGCATTTCCATAATAGAATGTAAGTGAAACTGTGGACATCCTAGAAATAAAAACACTTTAAAGCAAACTTGCAAGCAAAATAAATTTCTCTGAAATTGTTTTATTCAGCCATGGAAAAAACATACCTGATAGAGTTAAATTCACAAAGGAGAAAGCACTAACTAGTTTTTATTTCTGATAATATTTCTATCCTTATTATGAGGTATCATTATAGACTAATGATTACACTTCTTCCTGTTTAAAACATCTATGTGAAGGTATTACTTTTTCATTTTCTGACAGGATGCGCAGGGATTGGTATTTTGGTTGAGCTTTGGATGTACAAACACATTAGTCTTATTTTGTATCACTGACAGCCCACAGGGTTGGCTGCTATGTGCTGAACTTTCTGTTCTAGACTTTCTGCCAAGTACTTTATGCAAAACTCTGGTTTTAGCGAAACAGGTTTTATTGTTTTTAGTCAGAGTCATATTATAGGTTGTTGCTAGCTATGTGATGCAAACAGAAGAGCTGGTATGTATATATAGCCATGAAAACAAACCATCACAAGCCTGTCTCTATTCAACTAGTTCTTCCCTCCCATTCCTGTATCCTCAGTTCATGTTGTTTACTGCTGGAGCCCTGAGATGGTGTAATTTTCTTTTCTAGGAACTTGGGATTAGAATTCCTCGACCACTAGGACACGGACCAAGCAGATTCATCCCAGAAAAGGAGGTATGTTGTTTGTGAAGAAGCAAGCAGTGAATTGTATACTTTTAAGGAACATTTTTATGATCCACATCTTGGCATCTGAACAACTATTGGTCAACAACATGTTTTAGGCAGCATTGATCACAGTTAATCATGCTTTGGCAGCAAACCCATTGGATTAGAAAGCTGAGGTAGTCATACTGATTTCTAGTATTTCAGGGTGCTTTTTTAACACCCACATTTAATGAAGTAAAGCCAAGACTTATTTTTGTTGTTGTTGATTTTTACTAATAATATTCTAACTGCTTATATTTTGATCTTGCTTAGGTCTGCCTGTAAACTGAGTTACTTGGTCCTGACTATCTCCACAGGCTGATATGAACACTAGATTGGGTCTTTAATTCTACATATGTAAAATCATTAATGCTTTATTTTCATAAGAATTCTTTGCTATTAGTTAATTGTGATTCTCTTTAAATTGAGTGAGTGTAGGTGGTATTGTAAGGAAAGGCTTTTGTGTCTGTATACAAGGTCTGCAAATTTTATAATCTAATCTGCTTCTTGGTCTGGATTCTGGCCAAGTCTGCAAGCAGCCATCTAGATGGCCATTAATGTTCAGCCTTTGTTGTTTATCCTTTACTGTATAATTTGACTGTTTATTCTTCTGTTTTGCTACCAGTTGAGTTTAAATTCATAGCTCCTCTCTTAAGCCAAATTTTTAGCACCAGTATACAGTATACATAACCATGGTGTTCCTCTATTTATACAGATTCTCCAAGTGGGGAGTGAAGACGCACAAATGCATGCTTTATTTGCAGATTCTTTTGCTGCTTTGGGTCGTTTGGATAACATTACATTAGTGATGGTTTTCCACCCACAATATTTAGAAAGTTTCTTAAAAACTCAACACTATCTACTGCAAATGGATGGGCCATTACCCCTACATTATCGGCACTACATTGGAATAATGGTTTGTAAAATTTCAGTGAAAACATTTTCTGCCTTATTTATTAATCTCTTTAAGAGATAGTTAATGTTTTAAACACAGGAATAAATACTTATATTCTGACTTGGAATAGGATTCTCATTAGGTGGTTTTTGTTGTTCCTGTTTTTAATACCATATATTTAAACAATACTAAAAACTGTTCTCACTTAAAAAATAAAATAGAATAACAGATTTATTTCATTATAAATAATTGTTATTGACTTAAGTGGTGCTATTCCTGTTTAGTTTGTAAATAATATTGCATTGTTTTATGGTTGGCAACTTAATTGCAGTTTCTTCTTAATTTGAGATTCTGAAAGTTGATATATAGGTAAAATTTCTACAGTTCAGTTTTTAATCAGATATTTTGTTCCTGGAATATTTCAGAGGTGTGAAATTTCTGTGGTGTATTTTGATTTTTAGAATGTTTATATGAAAACTTCTGTAGTTCATGGAAAGTTTGAAATCATACTAAACAATTTAATTAGCTATTTTACAAGTTAGAACTTGTTAGGGAAACAGATTTGTACTACTAGAAGATTTTAACATTTGTAATTAGAATATCTTTTCATTTTCTCTTAAGGCTGCAGCAAGACATCAGTGCTCCTACTTAGTGAACCTGCATGTAAATGATTTCCTTCATGTTGGTGGAGACCCCAAGTGGCTCAATGGCTTAGAAAATGCTCATCAAAAACTGCAGAATCTAGGAGAACTCAACAAAGTATTAGCCCACAGACCTTGGCTTATTACCAAAGAACACATTGAGGTATGTAGTGAAATAATAAATGTTGAAAATCATAATTTTTAAAATTTTATTTTTTTAGAGCACCTTTAGATATGCAGAAAAATTGCACAGGAACTACAGAGAGTTCTACCCACAGTTGTTTTCTACCCACAGACACACATTTTTCCTTCTCTTATTAACATGTAGGATTTGTGTGGTACATTTTTTGTTACTGATAAACCAAGGTTGATATATTGCTGTTAGTTAAAATCCTTAGTTCACACTAGTCTACTGTTCTCCCTTTGTGTTGTATAGTTCTATGGATTTTCACAAATGCATGTCATGATTTCATTACTGTATAATACAGAAATAGTAAGTAGTCACTGCCCTGTGCTGCTTCTATTTATCACATTTCCTTTCCCCTTGACATAATTAAAAATTTTAGTCTTTTGACAGAGTAGGAATCACTAAAAATTGAAAGACATCTGTAACTGTTGCAGAAGCAGGACATCAGAATATTTTAAATGAGCCAGGCATGATGCTATTTCAGCAAATCAGGAGACTAAGGTAGACGTATCACAAGTTCAAAGCCAGCCTGGGCAATTTAGAGAGACCCTATCTCAAAATCAAAAATGAAAAGAGTTGGAGATGTAGCTCTATGGTAGAGCACTCCTGGGTTCAATCCCATGTGCTGTAAATAATTAAGTAAGTAAGTAAATACAATTTGATGGTTTAGGAATATTGAGTCAAGTTGTTCAAGACATTGTCATAAAATTCCTTGAGAAGGCCTGATTATAAACAAAACACAGACATTCACACAGTAGCTTCCAGTCTAAACTCAGATTTATTACATTTAAAGTAAAGACGCAGAAATTCATTCATAACACTACACTTAAAATATAGCAAGTACTTTTAAGCAAAATAACGATGAACATGTCATTAAGCTGTATTTTCATAAAAATTAGCAAATCATGCATTTTACATGTTTCAAATTATAGTTTTACACTAGGCTTTGTATAATCCTGTTTTCGATAGATTAAATACGAAGATGAACTATATGCATTTTCACCACCGCCACACCCCAGTATAAAAATACTGTTCTCTCTCCCTTCTCCCTAAGGGGCTTCTGAAAGCTGAAGAGCACAGCTGGTCTCTTGCGGAACTGGTGCATGCAGTTGTTCTTCTCACACACTATCATTCTCTTGCCTCATTCACGTTTGGCTGTGGAATCAGTCCAGAAATTCACTGCGATGGTGGCCACACGTTCAGACCTCCCTCTGTTAGTAACTATTGTATCTGTGACATTACAAACGGCAATCACAGTGTGGATGAGACACAGGTCAACTTGGCAGGAAACATTTCAGTAAGTGTCTGTTATTGTTATGGGATTTTAATACTACTAATCACTGTAATTGCTATTCTATCATTTTTGTTTGGTTCCTTGGAAAATCCATCCTGTGGATTTGAGGTGGAGTATAAATTTGTTAAATGTTTTCACCCGTTTCCTTTTGTACTGTCATATATTTTGTTTTTCTTATTCCTTTGAAACAGATCAGAATAAATAGAATTTTCTAGAGCAAATTTTAATTCTTTTATATACAATTGGTTAAAATTCCCTGGGCATTCTTTTACTGTAGTGAAAAAGCAAGCGTTTGTTTTATGCTTCAAAAGAGAAATCACAGAAGTAGCA
This sequence comes from Aplodontia rufa, assembly GCA_004027875.1. Classification (NCBI taxonomy): domain Eukaryota; kingdom Metazoa; phylum Chordata; class Mammalia; order Rodentia; family Aplodontiidae; genus Aplodontia; species Aplodontia rufa. Next base: position 28,961 of record PVKS010010199.1, read on the forward strand.
TCACAGTTATCTGAACATGCTGACACATTTTCTCAGTGGCATTATTTTTTGAAAGAGATTTTAGCTAGGTTGAACTGCCTTTGACCTTTACATTTGACTTTGGGCAAGTTATCAAACATCTCTGAGCATCAGTTCTTTCATGTCTGAATAAAGGTAAAACAAAGTTAATGTCAGATTTAGATGAAATATCTCTAAAGTAGTAAAATGGCTAACAGTGCTTAGCATTTATCATGCGCTGAAAAAGAGGTAGCATTCACATAGGTGAAATTAGCACATGGAAGAATATAATTTTCCCAAGGTTTATCACAGTGCTGTTCTGATAAGATCCAAGACTATTAGTTTCACCCTCCATTGAGCTACCTGAGCATTCATGCTATAGGACTGTATTTGGCCACTGATTATTTATCAAAGCTTTGATGTTATAAGAGGACCCACGAAAGAGTGTATCAGTGCCTAAAATGTTCATAGTTGATTCTTGTCCTTCCCTATCAATGATTTAGCACAAGGCTAAAGAAAAATTATTATATTATTACTAGTTATCCTATTACAAGAGATAACATAATGGAAAATACAAGTTCTTATTCTCCAATAGATAAACTCCCTATTCCCAGGTTTTAAGTCCTTTTAAAAGGTGTATGAGCTCATACTGATGACACTTAACAATAAGCCAATATCTGATATGTTCTTTAAGTGCATATCAGATATCTGACTCAGTTCTTCAGATGCAAAAGTTTAAAAGCAAAGAAAAAAGAATTTCCTTATATGTTATTACCATTTTAATGTTAAAATGAAATGCCATAATTTTTATGATTTTTTTAACCACTAACAACAGCTTTAACATAATTAGTTAAGGAGCAAAAGAAACAGACTTTGTTTCCTTTTCCTCTTGACAAATACAATTTGTCAAGAACTGTCTTTCCTGCCAGGCACAGTGGCACACACATCCATAATCCCAGCAACTCAGAAGGCTGAGGCAGGAGGACTGCAAGTTAAAGGCCAGCCTCAGCAATTTCATGAGACCTTAAGCAACTTAGCAAGATCCTGTCTCAAACTAAAAAGTAAAAAGGGCTAGGGATGTAGCTCAGTGGTAAAGCACCTTTAGGTTCAGTCCCCAGTACTAAAAAGTAAATAAATAAAACTTGTATTTCCTAAGAATACTTGAAGCTTGGGCTCTTTATCTTAGAGAGAAATTGGTAAACAAAATAGATTAATGACAAGTAATGTAAGTTGAGAAAGGACTTGAGATGTGTGTGTGTGTGTCTGTGTGCATTTTAACCTTGAGTCATTCTGTTAAGCAACCTAATCTTTTTCAGCCCTTTGATTATTGACCCTGTCTCAAGAATAATTATGGGGGGCTGGAGTGGAGGCTTGGTAGTTACGGCACTTGCCCGGCATGCACGAGTACGAGAATTCAAACCCCAGCACCTCATATACAACCAAGTGTCCAAGGAGTGAAAGTCACATGAAAAACTAAATAAAAATTGCTTCTTTCTCTCTCTCACTGTCCCCTTTCTTTAAAAAAAAAAAAGTTGATTCTATCTATCTCTCTCTCACTGTCCTTCTCTCTTTAAAAAAAATAATAATTATGGAGATATATATGCCAGAAAAATCTTTAGTACCATCATAGAAACACATTCCACCTTGGAAATACCACAAAGGCTTAGTATAGGGTATTTTGGTATAACTGGATCATATGAAGATCTAAAGCACATGTAATATAGATTATCTCTTAGTATAGAATGATATTGGCAGTCATTCTGTAAACAGTTTCCTCGATTGTCTTCTATATACCAAACATTATACTAGGCTCTGAATATACCAGTAAATTTAACAAGTTCTTTAGCCTTATGAAGGTTTGGTCTTGGAGGAAGCAGGCAGTGGATCAATATTGTGCAAATCCAAGTGAAGATTAGTGGTCTGAAGGAAAGAACAGTGCTGTATGAGAATAACTGAGGGTTGTGGTGTGGGAGGTAGTTAGAAGCAGCATGTTAAGCTGACACCAGAAGAACCATGGGTAGAAGCCGGGAAAAGAGTAGAAAACAGGAGGGGTTATTTTGTTGGGTTTGGTACTGGGGATTGACTCCATGGTCACTTAGCAACTGAGCCACATCCCCAGCCCTTATTATTTTATTTTTTTAAAGAGAGTGTGTGTGTTAATTTTTCTTCATCTGGTTTTTGTTTTTCCTTTATTATGTATGCAGTGCTAGGGATTGAACCCAGAACCTCATGCATGCCAGGCAAGCGTCCCACCACCAAGCCACCCTCTTCAGCCCCTTTATTTTTTACTTTGTGATAGGGTCTTACTAAATTGCTTAGGGCCTCACTGACTTGCTGAGGCTGGCTTTGAATGTGTGATCCAACTGCCTCAGCCTCCTGAGTCGTTGTGATTACAGGTGTGTGCCACTGTGCCCTGTGACAAAGGAGGTCTTAAAAACATTCCTGGCAAAAGAAATGAAACCTATAAAGGCAGAAGAATCCTTAATTATGTATTTGAAAACCAAAACTTGAGATTTTAAAATTTCTTATATATTCATTCTGTAAAATATATATTCCATAGATTTGACCAGCTTTTATAATAAAGATACAGTAGGGTGTAGAAGTACAAATCTTGTGTCTACGAGGCTATTCCTTGAGTGTGTCAGAGCCCATTTATGTAGATGCATCACTGCTGTACCCTCTCATCAGTGACAAGCTGCTGGCCTCATTTGCAAGTCATTTCACCAACTTCAACCATGAGGACATATTTCATTTTTAATAGGTAAATTATATAAAATAAGAGTTATTATTTTAAAGGTAGACATGTTGACAATAATATGTGCTGTGTACAATGGATAGGAAACCACTTACACTTTATATTTTTCATTTAACTAACAGCAAATTAGAAGTTAACTATGAAATATTCTTTCTTGTTTTAAATTGGCAAGTAACATTAAATTTTTTTACAGGAGTATAAATAGTAATCATTATTTTAAGAATCTATTTTTCCTATATTCTGGTAAGATACAATTCTTTTGAAACAGACTTAATAAAATACATAAATTTCATTCTGGGTCTGCCATATACAACATTGTGTTCTCTTTTCAGGTAAGTGATTCCTTCTTTGAGGTTGAAGCCCTCATGGAAAAAATGAGGCAGTTACAGGAATGTCGAGATGAAGAAGAAGCGAGTCAGGAAGAGATGGCTTCACGATTTGAAATAGAGAAGAGAGAGAGCATGTGTGTCTTCTCCTCTGGTAAGAGCAGCTATTATATAGTCAATACACTTTTTATTTTTTAGCAAATTTCAATTAGTTTTAAAACATCAATCCAAATATTTTTTTTTCCTTTTGGAGAGAATATATTATATGTATGTATTCCTACTTAGCATTTTTAAAGCAGGTAACTGGAAAGAATTTATAAGTGGAAAAACAGCACCAGACTGAGAGGGAAACATTTTCTTTGGCTTCTACTACTAAAATCACTACTAATAAGCTTTGTGAACTTGAATAAATCACTTCACATACTTCACATATGAGTGCCTCCTTTTTTCCTCTTCTTTAAGATGAAGAAATTGAGCTCACAAAGCCCCAAGATTGCTTCTAGCTTTAAAACTTTATGATTTGTGAAAGGAGGTATTTATTAGATTAACAACAACAACCTAAAACACTTTGTGTTTAATTTTTATCTGTGTATAGGCTATCAGATTGAATACATAACCTAGGTCACCTGAAAAAAAAAAGTTCAAAAACTGTCTGAATATATTTTGACAATAATAGAGTCGGGGGAAAGAGTGTGTCTTTGTATAAATGGAGGTTGAGTGTTGGTTTGTTTTTCCTTGAGGGTAAGTTTTTGTTTCTATTTATGCCTGAAGGCATAGCGATATCATAAAATAATGTTTTACTGGGGCTGGAGCGGTGGCTCAGCAGTTACAGCGCTTGCCCGGCATGCATGCTCAAGTACAAGGGTTCAAACCTCAGCACCCACATACACAACTAATTGACAGAGCAATGAAAGCCATGTGAAAAACTCAATTAAAATTGATTCTCTCTGTCTCTCTCCTCTCTCTCTCTCACTGTCCTTCTATTTTGAAAAAAAAAAAAAACTGTTTTACTTAGAACCAATCTCATCAACTCCTAAATGCAATGATCCAAAAAGACTTAGGGGCAGTGCAGAAAGCATCGTAAAACTCTCAGCTCACAGGACCTCTTCATTTCATCATATTGGATAGCATTGATATTTAATAAAAAGTCAAAGCTAAATTTTAGAGCATAGCTTGCCTTAATAGTTATTACCTTAAAGATTATCCAAAATAGGGTTCTACCTTGAACACACATTTTTAAGGAGAATCTAAAATGTATAAATTGGGGTGGGGATGCAGGGAGAGAGGATTCTCATCAAAGAAAGAATGAAAGGGATATAGAATTCAACAATGCACATTTATTTTGTAATGGGGAATCTCCTTTTACTACATTACCAGTAGTCTTATTGTTTTAAGACTTCATTTTGCTTCATACTGGTTACTCAGTGACATAGAATTGGTTTTCTTTTTACTTTTGTTGTGGGCAAAATGAATTTTATCTGGTATCCTGTTTCTGAAAAACTTTCAATGACTTTTTAAAAATTATTTCAGATGATGAAGAAGTTACACCAGCAAGAGATGTCTCTCGTCACTTTGAGGATACTAGTTATGGCTATAAGGATTTCTCTAGACATGGGATGCATGTTCCAACATTTCGTGTTCAGGTAAAATTGCAACTTGTATGCATGTTGAGTGATTAGCAATATCTCAATCTGACTTAGAAGAAAACAACCTAGATTTGAGAACTATGCTAAGTGCTTTGCAAGCAGTATCTCATGAACAAAAGCAACTGTATTCTCCAGAATCAAGTGAGAATCATCAGTTAGCAAATACTATATTCTATATTCTAATTTTATCAGACTACTTCCAGTTCATCAGCAGAGTCATCATGTAATTTAAGCGTATATTTATTGCTTAAATGTTTAATTTAGGTAGGTATATATTTAGTTCAGATGAATGATACTCCCAACTTTCCCAATTATTGTTAGGGGGACAGTGTTAAATAATAGCTGTTTTGCCAGAATTATGAATTATTTTGTTTCTTTGTACAAGGAACTATAACATTGGTTAAAGGGACAAAATTTAGGTGTAAAGAATTAAAGAATTTATGCTTGATAGTTGAACTGTGTCATGAAATATAATAGGTTAGAAATTGAAGAGATCATGGCAGGCTGGAAATTTTATGGAGTGCAATTAGAATTTGAAGGATTTGGGCATCTAGAGTATATAGCTCAGTGGCAGAGTGCTTGCCTGGCATGCACAAGGCCCTGGGTTCAGTCCACAGTACAAAAAAGAAAAGAAAAGAAAGAAAAGAGGCATTGTAAGCAGAGAAAAGTAGGAAATGATTGAGCTTAGGTTTAGGTATATAGAGTAAAGAAGAGGATCATAAAGAGACTGAACTACTGTGAGCTTCAGGAAAGATTCAAACTTATATTAGTGGCAAATTAGTTTAAAATTAATCAGGTGTGCCTTAAATACCAAAGTAGTTTACAATAGATTAAATGGGGGTAATAGATTTAGCCCAGCACTAGGGATGAAGGCAGTAGATTCCAGCTGCCAGTGATCTTGGCATACTACAGAGCTATATAGCCACATTTTAATTATTAATTACTCATATTTGTTTTATTCCCTATGTTTAGGACTATTGCTGGGAAGACCATGGTTATTCTTTGGTAAATCGCCTTTATCCAGATGTGGGACAATTGATTGATGAAAAATTTCACATTGCTTACAATCTTACTTACAATACAATGGCAATGCACAAAGATGTTGATACCTCAATGCTTAGACGGGCTATTTGGAATTATATTCACTGCATGTTTGGAATACGGTTAGTCTGTTTCTTGTGTTTGTAAAGAGATGTTTGCCTCTAGGCTAAATGATTTAGGGGGTTAGCGCACCCATAGGCACATAGAACACATATACTCCTGAGCATCCCCTTGTCTAGTAATGTTTTTTCTTCCTGTGTGTCAGCTTGGTTTTTTCCCACTCTTCTAGCAAGGCACGGGGTAGAGTCTAGGGACATTGACAAGAAAGGGGAGGGCAAGCAAGCTGATCCCCGATCATAGATGAAAAGAGGCGGCATTTGTCACTGAGCATCTTTGTCTTTTCTCTGTGTCATCTTCTGTGTCCCGCTACACTCATGTTGTTACCTTCTGGCAGCTCAGTACCTTTGTATTGTTCATCCAGCTGTTCTCAGGCTCCTTCTGAAGAATGCCTATTCCCATAATACTTCATCTCAGTGAAGAATTCATGTCCTTACTGTTAAATTTTCAGCACATTGTGGTATGTAGAAAATACAACCATTATACGCCACCTCCTTCACACACAAACTCCTTGCCACATTGCTTTCTGGTTATTTTACCATAAAACCAGCTTTCTCTTTCTACTCATTTTGTCAGTGACTCTGGTTAAAATCTACAGACCTTTTTTAGTTTACTTTAAACTGCTTGAGCATTGAAGGTACATATGGTGAATTTTAAACCAATTTCCACTAATCTGTGGCTGGACTTGATTTGGCTTCCTAAGTGGCTGTAGGATAGACTTTGCCGGGAACTTTTCCCCTTCCCACTGAAAACCCGACAGGGTCAGTTTGTTGTGATCTGGAACGCAAGTAGGGAAGAGCAGCCGGCAGCGCACGCAGGCCTTGCTTAAAGTCAGCCCGCCCTCCTGAAGACAGACGCTGCGAGACCATGGATGCACAGACCCCTCGCGCCCTCCCGCCCCCTGCTTTTCTCCTCATCTGACCCCAGAAACTGTTTACACAAGTAAATTGTAATTTTTATAATTGTGCCAACAATGGAGTCCTTTTAAGCTCTGTTTTCAGAATTGGTTCTTCCCACTGTTTGCTTGTTCTTGATTATAAATACACCCTTTTGTTTGAACTCAGTACTATAATGTTAATATTGTCAACTTTCAGAAATGATTTGCTTGGGTACTAGAAAATTTTGTTCTTCTCCTTAATTAAGTTCTTTATTTTTTACCTTCATACTCATCCATTCACCTCCAAGTAAACATTGTAAAGCTATCTTATCTCATTTAAGGGAACAGCTGCCTAAACAAAGGGGAAAATGTATACCATTTAGCCTGGTGTGGTGACGCATGCCTGTAATCCCAGTGGCTTGGGAGGCTGAGGCAAGAGGATTGCAGTCAAAGCCAGCCTCAGTAGTTTAGCCCTAAGCAACTTAGCAAGACGCTGTCTCAAAAATGAAAGTAGAGGGCTGGAGTGGTGGATCTGCGGTAACAGTGCTTGCCTGGCATGTGCAAGTACACGGGTTCAAACCCCAGCACCTACGTACACAACTAAGTGTCAGAGCCACAAAAGCCATGTGAAAAACTCAATAAAAATTGATTCTGTCTCTCATCCTCTCGCTGTCCTCCTCTCTTTAAAAAAAAAAAAAAAAAAAAAAAAAAGTACCATTTCGCTTGCCATGATGGCACATACCTGTAATCTCAGCACTCTAGAGACTGAAGCCAGGAGGATTGCAAGTTTGAGACCAGAATTTAATGAGACCCTATCTCAAAATTTAAAAACATTTAAAAAGGGCTGTATATGTAGCTCAGTGATAGAGCACCCTTGGGTTCCATCTTGTGTACCACAGAAACTAATATAGCATTTACTACTGATGTATGTACTTCTGTAAAAAAGAAAATAGACTAACGCTGAAAATATTATTTAACAGGTATGATGACTATGATTATGGGGAAATTAACCAGCTATTGGATCGTAGCTTTAAAGTTTATATCAAAACTGTTGTTTGCACTCCTGAAAAGGTTACCAAAAGAATGTATGATAGCTTCTGGAGGCAGTTCAAGCACTCTGAGAAGGTATGTGCCTGTTGTGGCCTGTTATTCTGTAACTTAGCAGTGATTCTTACACTCCTTCCCATAACCTATGGCTCTCAAATCCTCTCCCTTGCCTCTACCAACTCAAAGAACATGCCAGGACAGCTGTCTCAGGTTCCCCTTGCAAGGGAGCCCCATGATGGTGATTAGTAGAATAATAAAGACAAGAAGTCAGGTGGCCTGGCCCATCCTTAGAAGTGCTGGCATAGCTGTCACCACTTAGGGGAAAGAAGACTTATTTTACAAGAGGTCTTTTTAATTGTGTATAAGTAGAAATACCTGTTCTCTTTGAAGCATCTTTACAGAAATTAGTGATGTGGCAGGGAATATTGATATTCCCATAAAGCCATATCTAGAGGTTTTGAACTACAACACACATCGAAGAAGAAGTATGCTCAAATAGAGATGGAAGCTCAAAACATCTCTCCAAAAAGAACAACAGATAGCTTTTGTTTTGAGAAATTGATACTGTTAACAAATCTAAGGCTTTTAAGTTACTTAGTAGTACATGGAAAATATAGTCAGCCATGTACACCTGCGGGTTCCACATCTGTGGATCCAGCCTGTGTAAACATTCAGGGGGGACTGCATTGTATTGAGTGTGTACAGACTTTTCTTATCATTATTTCCTATACAATACAGTGTAACTATTGATATACATTCACATTTTATCATAAGTTATATAGAGATGATTTGCAGCATACAGGAAGTTGTATGTAAAACTGAAACCAACACCCCATGGGGTACCAAGGAAGAGGCTGCACTTATTTTTGGTATTTGATTTTTAGAAGCACTTTAATACTGTGTGAATGCTTATAACCCTCCCTTAAATTATGTTGTATTTTATATTCAGGTTCATGTTAATCTGCTTCTTATAGAAGCTAGGATGCAAGCAGAACTCCTGTACGCTCTGAGAGCCATTACCCGCTATATGACCTGATGCCTTTCCTCCATTAAAGATGATTCTGGAATAATCAGCAGATATTGCCTACAAGGGGAAGGTACCAACCCCCAGGACCAATGGTAGATAAAAGAATTCAGAAATCCATTGTGCCATACTTTTTTAGTTTCTGCTACTTTACTGTGGAAATACCACTGCTGGCACAAGCAGTGAATGCTTGGCAGCTTCAAGGTTAGAGCTGTGAAGAAGGGCTGCTGTTCACAGTATTTTGCTTTTTGACAGTACAAGATGCTGTATAACTGTCTTAATACAGCAAAAAGTAACTCTCCAAATCCTGTTGCTTTTATGTTAAATAAAATGAGAATTGGAGCATGCAAAGAACAGGACTTGGATAATGACTTAAGATTTATAAAGAATTTTAGATTTTGGTGCTGCTATCCTGGCTGGTGGAATGAATAGAAGGCTGTTCCAGTTAAGCTATTAGTGATTAAAGTGAACACTGCTACTATCTGAGCCTACATACATAATTTGTGTGGTTTCGAATTAACTTGCATACATGTTAAATTTTTTGCATCTAAAAAGCCTAGAATTAGTACAGCTCAGCAAAGACCATTTTGATGGTAACAGTTCATTTCTTTCATTAGTTTTTTTTTAAAATTCAGTTATTGGATGATATTAAATCACTATGACATTCTTAAAAGATTTTCTTCAAAAAGCAATCTTAAATGAAAGTATGTGAATTTTAACAAAACCTGGCTGTCTTTTGTTGTGCTGTCTCATACAAGATTCTCTGACACTGGAGGGCAGCTGTCTTGTGCAGTATTTTTGTTTCCAGTAGCAATGTTGTGGGAAATGTTGCCGTAGACTGCCGCGCCATCCCAGGTGCACTATGTCCCTATGCTCCTGCCCACCTGATGGCCCCTACTATAAAAGTTGTGCAGCTCCTTAAATAATAAAGCTGGAAAATATTTTTAGTCAGGTTATCAAATTTGATTCACAAAAAATGTTAACTTTGTTTGAAATACAAACAGGTTTGAAAAAAATGTATTAAGTACTTTGTATTCTGGAAGCGTGAATTGCTTTTGAAGTCTGTCAGTATTATTGGTATTTTTCAATAAAGAGTAATTTTCTTCAATCTTATTTGCTATCTCAATCTCTTAAATTATAAGTTCATAATTAGTAGCAATTGTTTCAATATACTGTCATAAACCAAGTACATTAACATTTAATGCTATAATTAAATGAGAGACTGCTTTAAATACCAAAAGTCTTGAAGCCATTTTGAAGACACAAAGAGGACTAGCAGACCTGTCAGGGCCTATCTAAGACCATATTTTATCTTAAAATGACTAGATCTGGTACCATGACTGTTACTCATCAAAACTATTAAGCTCAATCTAGGGTCTACAAGTGTACAGTCAGGTGGAAGTAGGGGGTAGAGAAACACCCTCCAGGATATTTTTTCTTCCTGCTTTCTGTTGCTATAACAGAATATCTGACAATAGATAGGTTTTGTGTGGGTTGGCGTTTTTTGTCATTGCTGTTGTTTGTGGTACTGGGGATTGTACTCAAGGATGCTTTACCACTGAGCTACATCTGCAGCCTTTTTTATTTTGAGACAGGGTCTTATAACCCTAACATGACCCTAACACTAACTTACTAAGTTGGTGAGGCTGACCTCCAACTTGCAATCCTCCTGCTTCAGCCTCCTGAGTCACTGGGCCCAGGTGACACTGGGAAATTTATGAAGGAAAGGCATTTATTGCCTTAAGGTTCTAGAGGCTGGAAAGACCAGATGTGTCTACATCTAGTAAGGACCAAATGCTTCTTCATCTCATGGTAGAAAACACAAGGGGAAGCAGGCACCTATAAAAGAGAAAAGGGGACTAAACTGTTGGCTAAACTATTCCTGCATAAACAATTAATCTGTTCATAGGACTCCACCCCGGTGAGCCAAAAACCTCACACTAAGGCCCCACCTCCTGCCACATTGCGGAATAAATACAACAAATGCAACTTTCAGTAGACAAGTGCCCTTGTGAGAAGACTCGCCATAGAAATCCTTTCTTCTGCATGTTTTATATTTAAAGATGGGGATAAGTCTGTTTCTAGTTAGCTAACAATATATATGTGGTCCTACCTAACACATTGGCATTGTGCTTTTAGCCTCCCCTACTGCTATGTTATTGCACCACAGCAACGTAGGTGAGTCCATCCAGCAAGGTTGCACTGGCTCTACTTCAAACTTCATTCTCCCCGTCTCTTACTCGTTATTCACACCTTATCTTGAAAATACAAAATTTCTAGAAGAGATCCTAATTAGCAGAGTTATCACAAAGCAAGATCAACTAGAATGCATTAACTGAGTACACTCAAGTTTATAATTGCAGTTTTTAATGAGAAGTATTTACACCTGAATAAAAGTGCATGCGATACAAAGTTGATGTTTCAATGTTTCCCCTCTGACAATTGCTTCCTGTTATTCAGAATGTTCTCTCAAAACTAAACACACAGGATTTCTAATGTTACTATGTAATTTTTTAAATGAAAAGTTTCCAAAATAATTCGGAAACATAGAATACACTAAGGAATATAAGAAAAATGTCTTCCACCAGTAGAAATGTTTTTTTCTAAAATTATCATGAAAAGAATTCTTCTGGGTTGAAGTTCCAGGAATGCAATGTTTTTTTTTTTTTTTTTTTTTGACCAGGTATTGAATTCATGTCTGCTTAACCACTCAGCCACATCTCCAGCCCTTTTTATTTTGAGATAGGCCCTAAGCAACCTAGTGAAACCCTAAGTGGCTCAGGCTGACCACAAATGAGATCCTCCTGCCTCAGCCTCCCAAATTGCTGGGATTAGAGGTGTGTGCCACTATATACACCCAGCCCCAGGATTCAATTTTTAAAATCAGTCTTTTGGCAGAATTTGAGGAACTTTGTTATTAGGCCAAATTTAATTAAGTATCTCATACTACAGGAATGGACTAAATTCCAAACATTTCTGTTTTCACAATTATGTTTAACTTCAGATACAAGGTGTGGTAGGTTGTTGTTTTTTTTTTTTTTTTAATTAAAGCCAGTTCTAACAGTTTAGCTATTCCAAATTATTTGTTTTTTAAGAGAGTAAGAGTGTTAATTTTTTTTTCAGTCTGGTTTTTGTTTTTCTTCCTTAGTTGTGTATGTGGATCTGGGGACTGAAACCAGGTCCCCATGCTTGCCAGTCAAGTGCTCTACTGCTGAGCCACCTCTTCAGTCCCTCTAAATTAGTTTTGATACAGACCATGCATAGATAAAAGATAAATAAAATTTGCTGGTTAAGAATGTTTTTCCATCAAGATAGTACTCTAAGGTTTATTGGCATATTCGTGAGTGTGTGTGAATATCAAAGAGTAACAAACAGCAGAGTAGATGGAGGGTGAGATCAGCAAGATGGCAGACTAGGGAACTCCATGTTTTTCTTCATTCTTCCACAGAAATACTGAGTTCACAATATATGCACCAAAGTACTTTCATGAAAATTCTAAACACCAGCTGGGAGAGTGCAGCACTCAGGCAAATGCAAAACCAAGAGGCTGCACCGCAAAGGGCAGGAAAGCTCATGCCATTTTGCTCACCTTCCCCTGTCCCAGAACAGCATGGGATGAGCAAGAAACTCCCAATTCCCAGCAACTCCTTCAGGACAGAAAGAAAAATGTTCTGGCTTGTCTGAGGGCTGAGGGACAGGTTTCTGTTTAACCTAACCCAGAGCACAGATGGGCGTTGATGGCTTGGTTTGGATGTTGATTGAAAGCCACCGAAAACCAGGCAGTACAGCAGTGCATTAGCGTAGCAGGAAGGCGCACGATCTGCAGCCAAGCCCTGGAGGACCAAAAGAGGACAGAGGAATATGATAGGAATCCAAACAGCTCCAAGAGGCAGAAGAGAGGACTGGAGCAGTAGCTCAGTGGTATCACGATTGCCCAGCAAGCATGAGGACCCAGGTTCGAACCCCAGTATCACATACACAACTAGGTGTAAGTGGCGGAGCAATGAAAACAAGATGAAAAACTAAATTGATTCTCTGTTTCCTTAAAAAAAAAAAAAAAATCAGCAGAGAGCATCTTAGGGAAATTCAGACAGTGGAAAGCAGTCATACATTCATACATACTGGAACAAAAGCACACACACACAGCCAGAGAAGATATATCCCCAGGAAGGTGTGAGAGCTTCTGGAACTTCCAGCCAGGTGATTGCTATGTCTTCTCCTGCATAAAGCCAGTTTGTAAGGACTGGGAAAGTGGCAGTTTTATCGAATGCTCCCATTAAAACATACAAAAGTATAGGGAAACATGGTTCAATCAACCAAACAATCTCCAGAAATGAACCCTAAAGAAATGCAGATCTCTGAACTGCCTGACAAGGAATTTTAAACAACTATCTTAAGAGATGATCAATGACCTGAAAGAACAGAGACAACAAAATAAAGCCATGAAAACAATGAAAAAAATGAGAATGTCCACAAAGAAGCTACATTAAAAAAAAAAAATACCCTCCAAATTCTGGAATTGAAAAACACGACTGCATTAAGAAAATTCATTAGAGGTTCAGCTGTAGACTTCATCAGATAGAAAAAAGAACTGGTGAACTTGGAGACAGGTCACTTGATATTAAGACAGAGGAACAAAGATGATGAAGAAAAGTGAAGAGACACAGAACACTATCAAGTCAGTACACACATTATGGGATGCCTTAGAAGGAGAAGAGAAAGGCAGAGTGCTTTTTTAAAGAAGCAATGCCTATTCTTTAAATGTTCCAAACACTACAAATTTGAGGAAAGAAATCAGCATACTAATTCAAGAAGCTCAATGAACTAGGATAAAGCCAGAGTCCTATACTAAGACATAATCACAAACGATTGAAAGTAAATAAATAAATAAACCAACCACATCCTTGCGCAGGCCAGGTAAGCACTGAAACTGCTGAGCCACCACTCCAGCCCCTTTATTTTTTATTTTGAGACAGGGTCTTGTTAAGTTTCTGAGGGCCTCATGAAGTTGCTGAGGCTGGCTTTGAACTTGTGATCCTCCTGCTTCAGCCTTCTGAGCTGCTAGAATTATGGGTATGTTCCACCATGCCCAACACTAATACCCTACTTTCAATAATGGATAGAACGCCACACAGAAGAGCAAAGAAAATAGAGGACTTGAATAACACTACAGACCAGTTGCACCTAAAAGATGTAAACAATATTCCATTCGTTAACAGCATACACATTCTTGTCAAGTGTACATGTAATATTACCCAGGATTGAATAAAATAGGCCATAAGTCTTTTTTCCTTTTTTTTTTTTTTAGGGGTGGGTGGAGTTTAGAGATTGAATCCAGGAGCTCTTTACAATTGAGCTACATCCCTAGACATTTTTATTTTTTATTTTGACACAGTGTCTTGCTAAATTGCTGAGGCTGGCCTTTAACTTGTGAATCCTCCAGCCTCAGCCTTCTGAGTCTAGGATTACAGGCATGTGCCCACATGCCCAGCTAAAATAGCCATAAACCTTAATTTTAAAAGGCTGAAGTGATACAAAGAATGTTTTCTGATTGCAGTGGAATGAAACCAGAAATCAATTACAAAAGGAAAACTGGAAAATCCATACATATGTACAAATTAAATACATACTGTTAGACATCAAGTCAAAAAAGAAATCACAAGGGAAATTAGGAATTAGAAAATACCTCCAAACAAAAGAAAACCAAAACTTACTGGATACAGCAAACACAATGCTAAGAGGGAAGCTGATAACGATAAAACTTTAAAGATCTCAGGGGGCTAGAGCAGTGGCTCAGCAGTTATGGCACTTGCCTGGCATACATGAGGATCCAGGTTTGAACCCCAGCACCATAACAACTAAGTGTCGGAGCAACACAGACCAGATGAAAAACTAAATAAAACTGATCTTGTCTTTAAAAAAAAAAAAAAAAGAAAAGAAAAGAAAATCTCAGGGACTGGACAGGGTGGCTTGGTAGTGGAGCACTTGCCTGGCATGAGCAAGGAACCAGGTTCAAGCACCAATACCACATACACAACTAGGTGTCAGAAAGATTGAAACCAGAATTGATATTCTGTCTCTGAATTAAAAAAAAAAATCTCAGATCAACAACCTAACCTCTCAGACCTCTAGGAACTGGAGAAAGAACAAACTAAACTCAACGTTAGGAGAAAGAAAGATTACAGGAGAGGCAAATGGAATGAGTAGTAGAAAAACCATAGGGGGAAACAACTAAACTAAGACTTGATTTTTGAAAAGATCAACAAAATTGACAAAGCTTCAGCTAGATAAACTAAGTGGGGGAAGATTCAAATAACCAAAATTAGAAATGTAAGAGGAGCCAGCCCTGGTGGCCACACGTGTGATCCCAGCTGCTCTGCAGATGGATGCAGGAGTATGGCAGGTTCAAGGCCAACCTGGGCAACTTAGCAAGAACCAGTCTCAAAAATAAAACGTGGGCCGGGGATATAATCCAGTGGTAGAGTGCCCCTGGGTTCAATCCATGGTCCTGCACAAGTAAACAGAAAAAGTAGCAACAACAAACCCAAACTATAAGACCTAAAACTATTAAACGCTTAGAAGAAAGCAGGGAAACTGTCATGACGTTGGATTTAGCAATGACTCTGACTCCACCACAAGCACATGTGACCAACAAGAAACACACAAATGGAATTACATTAGACTTGAGAACTTCCAGCTTTAGTGCACAGGACACAATTAACAGTACAAAACAAAAGTAGCCTATGGAATGGGAGAAAATATATGCAAATGATATATCTAATTAAACATCCAAAACATACAGAGAACAACTCAACAACAAAAAAAAACCCCAATATAAAAATGGGCAGGGTTTGAATAGACATTTCTCTAAAGATTAATACATAAGTGGCCAGCAAACAAAAATATGAAAAGATGCTGAATGTGACTGATTTTAGGAGAAACACAAATCAATACCACAATGGCTGCATTAAAAATAAAAGTAACCTGCTGATGAGTACGGAGAGAAACTGGAACCTCTGTACACTCTTGGTAGAAATGTAAAATAGTATTGCTGCTATGGAAAGCAGTATAGAGTATCTCAAAACATTAAAAATGGAATTACTACATGATTCAGCAATTCTACCTAATTTTGTTAGGGACTAAATGTTTGTATCCCATCAAAATTCACACGTTGAAACCCTCTGCAGTCTTTGGGAGGCAATTATGTCATGAGGAATCTGCCCTTGTGAATGACATTAATGTCATTAAAAGGCAAGAGACAGGGGGCTGGAACAGTGGCTCGGCAGTTATGCAAGTGCGCAGGTTCAAACCCCAGCACCCATGTACGCAACTAAGT
Source organism: Aplodontia rufa (assembly GCA_004027875.1). NCBI lineage: Eukaryota > Metazoa > Chordata > Mammalia > Rodentia > Aplodontiidae > Aplodontia > Aplodontia rufa. Next base: position 45,127 of record PVKS010010199.1, read on the forward strand.
GTCAGAGCAAGGAACATGTGAAAAACTCAATAAAAATTGATTCTCTCTGTCTCTCTCTCTCACTCACACTGTCCTTCTCTCTTTAAAAAAATAAAAATAAAAAATAAATTAAAAAGAGAGAGAGAGAGAGATCGTATCTACCATGCGAGGATTCAGCTAGAAGGCATATCTGCAAATCAGGAAGAGGCCCTCAACCAGGAACTGAAGTGACCAGCACTTGACCTTGGACTTCCCAACTTTCAGATCTGTGAGAAATTGACTTCTGATGTTAACCCATACAAACGATAGTATTTTTGTTACTGCAGCCCAAACTAAGACAACACTTCATATACACAAAAGAACTGAGAGCAGATTCTCAAATATTTGCACATTCACATTCACAGCTGCGTTATCCACTTCAGCCATGATATGGAAGCAGCCCCAATGTCCCCCAACAGATGAATGGATAACAAAATGTGATGTGTACACACAGAAAAATATTGCTACTATATACTTTATTTATTTTTATGTTTGGTACTAGAGATTGAACCCAGGGGCACTTAACCACTCGGCCACCCCCAGCCTTTTTTAAAAAATTTTAAGAGAGAGGGCCTCACTTAGTTGCTGAGGCTCGCCTTGAACTTTCAGTTCTCCTGCCTCAGCCTCCTGAGTTGCTGGGATCATAGGCATGCGCCACCACACCTGGCCAGCTATAATTTAAAGGGAAGGAAATGCTGGCATGGTAGTGCACCCCTGTAATCCCAGCTTCTTGGGAGGCTGGGGCAAGAGGATCACAAGCTCAAGGTTAGCTGTCTCAAAATTTAAAAAAAAAAAAAAAAAAAGGAAGACAATCCTGTTACATACTACAACATGGATGAACCCTGAAGACAGTATACTAAGTGAAATAATCTAGTCACAAAAAAGACAAATTCCCTATGGTTCCATTTATGTGAGACATTTAAGTAGCCAAATTCATAGTGTAAGAGAGCAGAATGGTGGTTGCTAGGACAGGAAAACTATGAAAGCGTGGGGAGTTGTTTAATGGGTAGAGAGTTTCAGTTTACAAAATGAAAGAATTCTAAAGATCTGCTTCAGAACAACATGATTTACTTAACACTAGTAAACTATACACTTACAAGTACTGTTACACTGTACTTAAGATGATAAATTCTGCGTTTTTTTAACCACATTTTTCTTTAAAAACAAAAAGCAAGTAGGTCATTCCAAATGCTCCAACTTGCACAAGTCTGACGGGGAGAGGTTTGGTATGGAGGAGATCAGGCCTAATGGGATCCCATCATGAGTTATTAATTATGAATACTGTGGAGGGTAGTACTTTTGGGGTGGGGAGGAGTTTGGTATTTTCCCACTGAAAGTAGAATATATATAGCTTGCTATGAATGAAACGGACAATTCCTGAAACATTTTGTAGAGATTAGCCCCTCAGGGTTAAGCTGATTTCATCTACTGAATCTAGTAGCACGTACTTATGAAGTATGGTCAAAGTGAATGTCCCCATATGCAATCTTGCTGAGCCCTAACCAGGAATGAGTCCCAGGTGACTCACCTTTGCAGTCAGCCTGTTTGCTCCTGGAAATGTAGGATGTGGGATGGCTGCTTTCATCCCATGGTTACTTTTAAGAAGGGTAGTAAACTTACTTTTATTTTCAAATGTTCATTTGGCTAGTATAGGATAACAGTAGTAATCTCAACTTGACTTTTAATCATTTATTCAAAGACCAAATTTATCATACAAAGAATGGCAGACAATTGCCATAATAATGTTGTAACTTAGTGAGCTGCTACTACAAATATGCAGTGGACAATTTGCCCATGAAATGATCTGTTTCTAAACTACACTTTAAATAGATATTATTTTCATTTTAGAATTAAACTCAGTAAGTTAAGTTACTTGCCCCAGCTCCACACAGATAGCAGGGGAGTGCTAGGGTTCAAATATGTCTGTCATACACCCAAGTCTGCACTAATTCTAATCCATTACATCACCTCTCTAGACACAGAGTTACAGTACTATCAGTAATTTTTAATTCAAATGAAAACAAAAATACTTTTTATCTATTTTACTTATTTAATAAAGAGTAGATGGCCCAAAGCAATATTATCTATTTCCTGTTTATTCCTTCTCTTAATATGAGGACCAGAAAAATGCTGGTACCTAATCAGAAAATTTATTTTTAGACATTGCAAGAATTATTACAGATTCTTATGTAGTACTATATTCCATTCATGTTGACCACTATTCTTTTCATAGACAAAAATCTAATAGTCTTCATTGCAAAGTTCACTTCACTTAAGAAACTGACAAGCATTTAAATTCCAAAATTGCTAAATCAGAATCTTAAGATGAGCACTAATTTTTAAATAGAGAAGAAAAATCATTTACTTAAAAAATGCTTGTATTCTCATCTCACACTTCTCATAGCAGAAAATATAACATGTATATGAATTCTCCATCATACCTAACCAGAAGAAATGCTTACTTCTCTTAAAATACTCAGGCTACTCACTAAAATCGGTACTTAAAAAAAAGTTCAATATTTGTCAATACCGAAAAATGTTCACATCTGTTACCACTTCTTAAGAAAGAGGGAGACCTGACTTCCTGTTTCTGTTGTTAATCTGCGTCATGTCACATCAGAAAGGAACAGGCAGGGGCTCCAGGAAGGTGTGGTGACTCTGAATTCGGTTTAGAAGCTGCTCTGCCACAGGTTTGAATTCTGTTTCCCAGTGGAGTTTGTGATAGCTTTTTAGGTCTTGGTCAAAACTGCCATCCAGTGCTAGTTCTTCATCTGTATCCAAAAGACAGAGAAAGAGAGAGAGAGAGAGAGATGATGAATATGAATGAATGAATATGAATTTGAGCAATTATGTAATCCTCTTGAACAGAGCTTAGTTTTTGATGACCCACATTAAGCTCATCTTGGGTCACCTTTGGTAACAACATGACACTAGATGGAATTTAGGAATTAAAAGGCTTGTTTGTTCTGTTTTGGGTACCGGGGATTGACTTCAGGGTTGCTTAACCACTGAGCCACATCCCAACCCCTTTTTGTATTTTTTATTTTGAGACAGGGTCTTGCTAAGTTGCTCAGGGCTTGGCTAAGTTGCTGCGGCTGGCTTTGAACCTGTGATCCTCCTGCTCTAACCCCTTCCCGCACCTGAGCCACTGGGATTATAGGTGTGCACTCACCTGGCTGTTTGTTTAAGATAGGGACTTGCTGTGCTGCCTGGGCTCAGCTCATCCTCCCATCTTAGCCTCCCAAGCAGCTGGAGCCACAGGTGTGCACCACCGCACTCAGTGGAAAAGGCTTTTTTTTTTTTTTTTTTTAAATGGGAGAAGTTCTTTACTTTCCTTTGTTCTTTACAAATCTTTAAAAATAAGTATGTTTAGGGGGCTGGAGCAGTGGCTCAGCAGTATGGTGCTTGCCTGGCGTGCTCAAGGACCCAGGATTCGAACTCCAGCACCACATATACAACTAAGTGTTGGAGCAGCAAAAACTAGATGAAAATCTAAATAAAATTGATTCCCTTTCTCTCTCTCCCTCTTCCTCTCTCTTAAAAAACAAAGAGACAAAAAAAGTACAGTTTAGTTTCTTAATTAACACATAAATCTGCAACCAGAAATCAGACCACAATTTATCAGAATAAAAAAGTATCAATAGGTTTCTTCATTACATGCACATTAGAAAAGTTAATTACTTTAATGATTGACAGATATAACATGAGTCAGGAAATCTGTTGGGAAAGTAGGCCAGTTGAAGTTGACACTTTAAACTTTTAAGGGTGATGGCACACACCCATAATCACAGTGACTCAGGAGGCTGAGGCAGGAGGATCACAAGTTCTAGAAGCCCAGCCTCAGCAACTTAGTGAGACCTTGTCTCAAAATAAAAAATAAAAAGGGTTAGAAGTGTAGCTCAGTGGCAAAAGCGCCCCTGGGTTTAATCCCTGGTACCAAACTATTATTATATTTTTAATAATAATAATAATAATAAACTTTACTGAAGGGCTAGGGATGGAAGTCATTGACAGAGCATTTTCCTATCATCTGCAAGACTCCAGGTCCAATCCTTAGCAGAGCAAAAATAAACTTTACAGAAAACTAGAACTTTGCTGACTTCAAAGCAGCTGGGATATGCTTTTATGAAAAAAACAATCCATCTCCACACTCTCCAATAACTGAAATCCAGGGTTCTTTAAGAATTCCAAGGAGTATTAGAGTCCCAAGTAAGGCCATGGATATTACAGAAAAGCACTAGTGAAAATAAAATGAAAAATTACAGCTTTATTTTTAATGCGAAAGTACCCCAAGTTCTGCGAACACCAATAATATATCCAACCCAAGGAGGAGCTAAATGGCCACTGAAGATTCCGTGCTGGCTTGTCACCGCAGTTCGACGTGTTTACGTTAGGCCTCACCTCACACCCCGTTTGACAGGCTTCAGGAAAGTGCACGGGCTTGCCAGTCATAAGACAGGCTCTGCCACTTCCTGGGTCTGTGACCTGAGGCAGACTTCTTAAATGGCAACCACAAAGTTCCAGAAGGACCACACCACAAATGTTGCTGCTTCACAATTTGCAAATACTTTTTTCATAGGGCCAATTAAAATCCCATTTTCTATGCTTCGTTACTATTTGCATCAGATTTCCTAGCTGAGTATTTGTGTACACCGCATGTGTACTTTGGCACAATGGCTAAGTAGCGTCAGCACCCAGCACAAGATACGGGAGTGCAGAATCCCAGTTTGTACCTTCCCTTCCCTGCCTCCTCTCACTACCAAGCGGACAGCTATGCCTCTCTCAGATAAGTTCCAGGCAGACACAAACACTCCAGCAAGGCGCTCCATGGAGACCCTGTAAGCAAACCTGGCATTCCGCACCCATGAGATAATCAGGGCCTTGAGGGGAGGAGAATGCAGGCAGGGCGCTGCCTTCAAAGCCCTTCCTGTGAGGCCATTCCCAGAAGACCAGAAGAGCCTTCTCTCTGCGTGACTTCAGATTTCTGCATCATTTTCCTGTTTACTATCTTCTAGATTTTCTGAGCACTAAACTTTTGTTAAGAAAGTAACTCCTGTTTTATGCCCTACTTCCCCAAGGTGCTTGGGGTGAGCAGTGTGGTCCATGAACTTGGCAGTCCCTCTTCTGCTCAAGGCTCTGGCTGGATCCATTAGCTTTCGGATTATTATTGTTGGGTTTTGTCATTGTTTTGTTTTGTTTGTTTGCAGTGCTGGGAATTGAACATAGGGGTTCTCTACCACTGAGTGACATTCCCAGTCCTTTTCATACCTTAGTTTGAGACAGGCTCTAAGTTGCCCAGGCTGGCCTCGAACTTGCCAATACTCCTGCCTCAGCCTCCCAAAGCCGGATTACAGGCAATGTGCACTCCTAGTAGTTTCTCACTTTGGTTTGTTTATTTGTTGTTTTTGTTGTTGTTGTTATTTGGAAAAGGTACTAGAGATTGAACCCAGGGGCATTTAACCACTGAGCCACATTCCTAGCACTTTTTATTTTTTATTTTGAGACAGGGTCTCCCTAAGTTGCTTAGGGCCTCGCTAAATTGCTGAGGCTGACTTCGAACTTGCAATCCTCCTGCAAGCCTCTCAAGCTGCTGGGATTATAGCATGCACCACCACACTCAGCTTTTTTTTTTCTTTTGTTTCTTTCTTTCCTTTAGCCTAATGTTAAGACTATTACTTTCCTTGAGGTCCAGCCTGTACAGAAATCAGTAATCCATAGTTAGATCATCTTAATTGTAAATTGGGTTAGACAAGATAAGTTCAACCAATAGCTTACAAGTAAGAAAAAAAAAAAACACCTGAAGTTTCACAGTGAATACAGCAAATATAAAGTATATTATACAGGGTATTAAAATTTTGTACTTGTACTGCAGAGTGGCAGAGGCTGACAATTAAAATGTAGATCTTTGGGGCTGGAGCAATGGCTCAGTGGATAGGGCACTTGCCTGGCAAGGACCTCACGGTGTTGCAGCAACAAAAGCCATATGAAAAACTAAAAATAAAAAATTGATTCTTACTCTCTCACTGTCCCTCTCTTTTAAAATAACATTGTACATCACGACTACATACATATATTTGGACATTTATATACAAATAAACAAATATTTCACAATAGAATACTTATCTTCCTACATATAATATATTCCAACATTTTCTGTCTTTGCTACTTCATTGTTTAAAAACGTTGGTTACAACCAAGTTAATTTCATAATCCACGATGTGAAAAAGCACCGATTTAGATAAACAATCATTCTTAAGCTTTGTGCACACTTCAAAATATTAAAATTTGGGGAAAAGTATTAGAAAATATTGAAAGACTTGAAATAACTGGGCTCAGTGGTACACACTTGTAATCCCAGCAACTCAGGAGGCTGAGACAGGAGAATTGCAAGCTTGAGGCCAGCAACTTAATAAGACGCTAAACAACTTAGGGAGGCCCTGTATCAAATTAATTAATTAATTGAAAAGGGCTAGGGATGTAGCTTAGTGGGAAAACAACCCTAGTCCCCCAAAATAAATAAAAACAAAACAGTAAAGCTGCCAGTGATCATTACAATACAATTATCATTGCAGCTCCTGTGTCTTAAAGCATCAGTGAAATTCCACCACTCACGTGCGATTTCCTGTCCTGCTCATCCTCGTATCCTCACCTGTTCTGGAAGCACCTGATAGTTCCTTTGCATAGGTCTGATGTTGTGGCCTCCAACTAGAACACTGGGTCCCACTCTCTCCTTGTTACCAAACCTGAGTGCCAGGTTCCATGCGCCTTATGAGGGGCACACAATAACCCAGTGCTCTTTGCCTTTGCAACAAAAAACCATCTCCAGCTGCCAGCTCCTCAGAGGTGCTTGCGGTGTACTCAAGTGCCAGGGCCCATCACTTAGAATGTCCAAACACTCCAATAATGAGTTTGAAGGAAGTACTGAAGTTTACCGGGAAATTTTAGGCAATATTTTTTTTTAAGAGAAAGGGACAGTGAGAGAGAGAGAGAGAATCCATTTTATTAGTTTTTTCACATGACCTTCATTGCTCCAACACTTCACTGTGTACATGGTGCTGGGGTTCGAACCCGTCCTCACACATGCCAGGGAAGCACCGCAACTGCTGAGCCAGCACTCCAGCCCTGGCAATATGCTTTTTAAGCCTCTTTTCAGAACAACTATCAACATCCCAACCAACGTTGAAGGTCCCCAACTCTTTTTTTTCCTCTTCAACCAGCAAGAAAGGTAACCTTTATTACTGCATCAGTGCCTTGCCATTATTTTGAAAACACAGCACTTATGCTTCAACATGGTCTTTGTGATTTAACAGCTCATCCTCTTTTCAAAATCGCCTGTGTTTTAAGACCTCTTTGCAAAAGAATTGAAATCCAAGTACATTCTCACCCACATCCCATTTCACTTGCTGCTCAGCTCAACTAGCCAGACACAGTCATGACCCTGTCAGAAGTGAGGGTCTAAGAGCCCACCCCGCTGAGAGAGAAGCCAAGAAGCAGCAGAGACCACACAGCCGCAGGGCCCAGGCCTCATAATTCATCAAGAAGAGCTCCTGGAAACATGGGAACTGTCATGCTTTGAACTGGTGACTTGGCTCCCTGATCAAACTGTGTTTATTTTTGCTATCCATGCCACAGCTTCCTTCCAAGGAATGGGCGGAGTCAGGGTGTACCATGTAATAGAACAGCAGAAAAACACAGGCCACGTGTCTATCCTCTCATGAAAAGTTCTGCTTTATTATAATACGACCTTTGGTAAGTCACCTAACACTTCTAGACTGACTTTCATCATCTGTCACTCAGTTAATCTCACAAACATCTTGTGAGGACAGAATGAACCTGCTTTTAAAAGTATATAGCATTGTTGGGCACAGTGGTGCACGCCTGTAATCCCAGTGGCTTGGGAGCCTGAGGCAGGAGAATCGCACATTCAAAGGCAGCCTCAGCAACTTAGCAAGGCACTGAACAACTTAGCAAGACCCTGTCTCAAAAAAAAAAAAAAAAAAAAGGCTGGGGATGTGGCTCAGTGGTTAACCATCTCTGGGTTCAATCCTGGAACCAAAAAACAACAACAACAACAAAAACCAAAGATGCCACTATTGTTAGCAATCCCCAAGCATTTATCAAGTGCCTACATTGTATGAGGCAATATCCTTTCCCTAAAGTGCTTCAGTTCGAGTGGGGAAATAAACACAAAACAAGAATGCAGGAAACCACACAGTTCATTAATTGCTATATAAATACAAGGAGTATAGATTTCCTATGAGGACACTCTGGCCATGGGCCTCATAAGCTATTAGGACCTCCAAGGGCAGCGTCATCTGCACAGCAGAGCCTGGTGAGGTATGTGGCACGTGCCAAGGCCAGGGGCTGGAGAAACCCAAGTAGAAGATCAACATGGTTGCAAGGGAAAGTTGAGGCTAGGACCACAGGCCATAGGCTAGCTGCAAAGGAAGCCTCCAGGTATACAGCCTGCTGCTGAGAAGCCGGCCATGCCCACACCCTGTTTCTGATCCATCTTTATGCCCTGTGGCCCCAACATCCTTGTTTTTTTATAGCTGATCACCCCATCAGGAGGTAACAAAGGAAGCCACGGATAGCCTATCATGGAAGCAGCAGCCTTCCACCAGGAGAGAGTGACTCACTGAGCCAATCACATCTCCCTGAGCGGGAGACAGAGAAAAGAGTGCCCAGCCATAGTGGAGACACAGGTGACACATACCATGTGCAGCGTGAGGAAGTCTGAGGTGGGAAGCTGTGACCAAGCAGGAGTCCAGAGGGAGCCAGGAGCAGGCAATGGACCCTTTTCCATCACAGTAGGGACAGGGCAGAGCTGGGTCTCCAGAAAGGGGAAGCTGCTGTTACAGGGGCCTCTGGGGACTCCGGAGGCTTGGGGCAATATCTTGTTTCCTGTCTTCCTTCTCCCTATGCATCCTTCCCTTCACCTCTTTACTAACCAGAGTAGAAGTTCTCAATCCTGGCTGTGTAGAAGACTCCTGTGGAACTTTTAAAACCAGATCCTCAGCTCACCCCAGAGCTCTTGAATCACCTCCTAGGCCTGGGCCTAGCAGGTGCTTTCTGAAACACCACTGAGAACCAAATTAAGGCACCCTGAGCTGCACTTCTACTTCCAGCAGCCTGAGAAAGTTTAATATTCACAAAACAGACTGTCAATCTCCATCATTTAAAATCTCATTTTGTTTTTCTTATTCTGCATTTTAAAAACATACAAAATTGTATTTACCTGGAAAAAAAAATAAACTTCACAATAGCCCACAATAGCCTAGCAAACCTGTTTGACTCTTTCAAATAACTCCTGAGTCTTAGTTCCTGATCAGTAATATATTGTTACAACATGTAGTGTTTACCAAGCACTTTAGCCATCTTTTGAGGACTTGCTAGATGTCAAATATGGTGTTAGGCTCTTGGTATAATTCTAATCATCTATGACCCTAACAACCCTGTAGGGTAGACATGAGTTATCCCCATGTTAGAGTTGATAAAATTTAAATTCAGAGAGGTTAAACCAAGGTTTGAGAATTTGTAAGAGCTGGACTGATTGACTACAGGCCTTCTGGGTCTTTCCACTGTACTCTCAAGATGTTTGTTTGAGCCTTGTAACTAATTCCCTGGGGTAGGCCAGGTATTATCATCTCCCCATTTTAAGGATGGAAAGACAGCTGTGGAGATTCTCCTGTCCAAATCATCCTGACACCAGCCAGGAGGATTTACATACACTGCTTCTGATTCACACTGACCCTCACACTCTTGCAGATCCAGCATAAGGGCTGGGCAAGGATGGATACGGCTCCTGAACATGGGGGAAAGGATCACTGAAAACACAGTTTGCTAACCCAAATCAGTATTTCTAGACCTAACCCAGGATAAAAAAAAATTATACTACAAATCGAGAAGGTTTAAATGTAAGAAACGTACCTCTTTGATTTGTAAACTTTGGTTTTCTACCTTTCAAAGCCAGGGATCCCGCTATTACACCAAATAGCTTCACAGACCTTTCCTGATATGATAACTAAAATAGCTGCTAATTAAAATGTATAGATTCATTGAAAAGCATGATAATTCAGACTAGTTTTTTTTTTAACCATACAGTGTCTATATACTTCTAAGATATGCATTTATGCTGAGATTATATATATTTGAAGGGGGGCATACTGGGGATTGGACCCAAGGGTGGTTAATCAGTGAACAACATCCCATATCTTTTTATTTTGAGATAGGGTCATAAAAGTTGCTTAGGGCCTTGCTAAATTGCTGAGTTTGGCCTTGAATTTATAATCCTCCTGACTCAGCCTCCTGAGCTGCTGGGATTACAGGTATGCACCACTATGCCTGGCTAAATGCTGAGATCTTATATTTATGCAGTCTGTAGAAAAAAATTTTAAGGTCCAGAGCAGTGGCTCGGTGGTTATAGCATTTGCCTGGCATGTGTGACTACATGAGTTTGAACCCCAGCACCATGTACACAAAAAGGTCTCAGGGCAACAAAAGCCACATGAAAAACTAAATAAAAATTGTAAAGAAAAGAAAAGAAAAAAACTTTAAAAAGACCATAGAAGAAATCATGACATGATCCAAAAAATCCTTCTATCTCACTTAATAACATTTAGCCTCTTCCAAGTATTTCCAAATTATAATCTTTAACATTCGCATGTTGCTTACAGAAAAAACAACCACCCAAATGTATACCAATCTTTATCCATATAGGTCACAGAAAACATTTTTCTTATCTCACGTTGATAAAACTCACAGTTTCATTTACCTAAATAGGATGATAACAGGACCAGGAGTGTGTTGGTATCTTCATCTTCAAAGCACGATGAAGTATTTGTGATATTTTCACTGAAGTTCCATAAAGTTTTGCAAACCAAGCAGGCTAGCTGCCAATCAGTAGGCCCAAAATCTCGTAAACAATCCACTAACCTGAGTTAATAAAAGTCAAATTGAGGTTATAAATTATTACATATTTAAGTATATACGTATATTTTTTAAAGAGAGAAGGACAGTGTGTGTGCGTGTGAGACAGAGATAATTTTTATTGAGTTTTTCACATGGCTGTCATTGCTCCGACACTTAGTTGTGTACGTGGGTGCTGGGGTTTGAACCCGTGTACTTGCTCATGCTGAGCAAGCGCCAAGCCATGGCTCCAGCCCCTATTTAAGTATAGTTAAGTGGCTACAAAGTAGCAATAACCCACTATTTTTTTTTTAAATACTAATGATTGAACCCAGGGCCTTAGACATCCTAGGGAAGCACTGAGCTACATCCCCAGTCCTTTTTATTTTTAATTTTGAGTCAAGGTCTCACCAAATTGCCCAGTCTGACTTTGAACTTGTGAGCCTAATGCCTTAGTCTCCTGGGGTACTGGGATTACAGGTATGGGCCACTGGATTATTTCAGATGTCCAGTGGAACCAAAATCCTCTCTTTAGCCCCAACTTGAGGCTTGCAAATGTTGAAATACCTCTGCTCTAAATGAATGATGGGAGGCCCCTAAGCCTCTAGGAAGACAATGTCCTTTCAATCCTGAGTCACCATTCCAAGCCTTGATACTTACTTTTTAATGCTGCCTCCTTCTTTTAGGATGACACGCTTGTCTTTATCCACAGTGAGATTTAGGAGAACACCACAGGCAGAAAAGCAAATGTCCTGATGCTTAGTGTCCAGCAGCGCAATCATGAACTTGTGTACTGGGAGGGCAGAGAATGAACGCAGACTGGAGAGCGCTCGGGGTCCCAGCTGTGTCTTGTTTTAGCAACAGCATGGGGGCGGGGCATGGAATGCAGTGGGATGGCTTGCAAAACCAGAACCCCATTCTTCCTAACTCTGTCTGTCTTGTTTTACTGTACTGGGGATCAAACCCAGTCTCCCTGTGCACATGCTAGCCGAGTGCACTGCGCCAGATCCCCACATTCCTCCTAAGCCCTTGTCCATCTCCCAGCAGTGGTTTCCCTAACACCTACTGCCCTGAAGCCTGCTCCCCAGCTCCCCTGGTACCAGTACCACTAGAAAGGACCCAGGAGGCAGCCCCCTGTCCCAGGTGTGATGGACTCCCTCCTGGTGAAAAAGAGGAGACATGGGACATTCATTTCTACTTTGGGTTGTTCTGAAGGGACTTTTTGAATCTCCAGGAGCAACTCTTTAAATGGGGAATCAGCTCCTGATGAAATCTTCCGTGGGGCCAAGTGGATGAAAAGATGCTCTGACTGCAGGAAACCCACTTGTGACAGGCAGGGTTTTCAGCATAGGGTCATCCAGAGCAGGACAGACTCCAGCCCCAGGGGATTGTTTTCCCTTTTTCCTAGGAATGAAACTGGGAACTGTTTGTCCCGTTGTCTAATCCCTCCACCAAAGCGGGCTAGCAAAGCACTGGGGAAGAGATGCTAAGGGGTGTGCCCCACCTGTCCTCACTTTACCGGACCCCTGTGAGGGTCTGCCTTGTTCTGGCCTCAGCTCTGTTGACTGGGTGGGGCAGTGAGCTTGACAAAGGCTACATCACATACACACAGGTCTTGAAGACTTCAAAGAACACGCACCGCAATGTTAACAGTTCCCTCTGGGACAGTGACATACGGCAACGGATGACAGTTTGCAGCAGCTGCCGATGCTTTTTATAAAACTTTCATTACCTAAATTTTCTATCTTGGATATGGATAATTAGATTTTTTAAATTATTCTTGCATGGAATATGTGAGACATACAAAGAATATGGTTAGTATAAACACTTGGGTACATGCCACCCACCTAGTTTAAGAAAAAACATTAAATTCAAAATATGTTATACACAGTACATATACACAGTTCTTATTTGTCAACTAAAATAAAACACTACGGATCTAGCTTTATGTCTTGGACATCTCATCCTCTCCAAAGGTAAATTCTGTCTTAAATATGGACTTTATTTTTTCCAAACACCATTTGTGCTTTATACCATTATTACATGAATACATATACATAAGCAATACCCAAGATAGTTTTGCATGTTTTAAAACTTATACTGGCAGCATTATTCTCCATATAGCCTATTATCACTAGCATTTTTGCTCCTTCATTATGTGTTTAAGGTTGCTCTGTATTGACACGTGAATGTCCAATTCATTTCTTTTAATTGCTATAGAACATTCTGTTGTATGAATATACATATTTATGCAACAAAGTACATATGTTTCTATCATCTTGGCTATTGATGATATTTGGGTTGTTTCCATTCTTGCAATTATAAGCAAAATGTAACAGACATTCTAGCACATGAAGGAAAATGTCTCTTGAACCTGTTCCCATGGGCAGAAATGATGAGTGTAGATGACTTATTTCCATTAAACACACCACACTCCCCATGTCAGCACTCAAAGGCCACTCACAAAGGAGAGGGGAACATTGCCTAGGTCCATCCCAGCATCCTGAGCTGAGCACCTCACAAACAGGACAGGGTGCAGAGCTTTATGTATCTCAAAGCAGGAACAAGAATCACTCTGTAATCATCTAAGCTCTGAAAGCACTTAGCTGATAATTGGCAAGAAGTATGTGCTTATGAATTGAAGTGTCATTAACTCACCATTGTTCTGCACAATGAAATCGCAGATGTCATGATCTTGGGAGAGATTTCCAAAAACACGCACAGCCTCCAGGATTCCATCCATGTTATTACTCACTAGAAGCTTTAAGAGTGCTGCATTTGGTGACCAGAAAAATAAAATTAATTTAAGTTTTAATTTAAAGGGTAATTAATGAAAGGGGCTGCAGCAGTGGTTCGGTGGTTAGAGCGCTTGCCTGACGTGCAAGTACACGGGTTCAAACCCCAGCACCACATACACAACTGAGTGTCAGAGCAACGAGAGCCATGTGGAAAACTCAATAAAAATTGATTCTCTCTCTCTGTGTCCTTGTTAAAAATAAAATAAAATAAAATAAAATAAAATAAAATAAAGGGTAATGAAAAGCAGGCACAGTGGTGCATGCCTGTAATCCCAACAGTTCCGGAGGCTGAGGCAGAAGGATTGTGAGTTCAAAGTCTAGTGAGACCCTGTCTCAAAACAAAATTTAAAATGGGGTGGGGATGTGGCTCAGTGGTTAAATGCCCCTGGGTTCAATCCCTGGTACCAAAAAAAGAGATGAATAAAAGTTAATGGAAACCAATCTCATACTAAATACTGGTAACTTAAAAATGATAATAAAATACAAACTTTAAGGGAATTCAGCAAGAACTAAAACTAAATTTCCCCCACCTTCTTATTTCTTAGAGTCAAATCAGGCTCTAAGATGTTCGTGGCAGAGGTCAGAAAATAGGAATGCTTCTAGGTCTGTGTTTAGTTAATAAAACCAAAACCTTAAAGGATCATTACGTATCCGAATCCAACTCTGAACCTTACATTGAGCAATAGGTAGCTTTTTGTCTTGGATAATGGAATTCTTCACTTGGTAGAAAGACAAATTGTTGATTGTTGCCGTAGTATTGATCACCAGCTCCTCGCATTCATCAAGGGACTTGTACTCTGAAATGAAGTGAGGACAGAGGAGTCAGAGGTGCTCTGAACGGGTAGAACCAATGCCACAGAACTGCAGCAACAGCAGTGCCAGGGACAGGCCGCTAGCCTGGGCAAGGTCTGGGCAAGGGCACAGGAAGCACTGTTTGACTCTCTGTTTCCTGTGACCCTTCCTCCAAGGAAATGCACCAAATGCAGGGGGCCACCCTGGCCATGGCAGGCAGGACACTCAGCTCAATCCTGCAGCCAGGGTACCTGGCAGAGTCAGCCAATCTAACCCTGTGTCTGAAGAAAAGCAAAGGAGCAGGCACCCGAGCAAGCATTGTGCCCTGAGCTCAGGTCCTGCCAGGGGCTCCACCAGGGAGTCTACACTGGTCCCCACACCCCACTGCACAACACAAGGGCCCACCCTTACCCACCATGCTGCCTTCCAAACACACAAATCAATCACTTCGCACCTCCACTATCGCCCCAGTCCATCTTGCACCTCTACTAGCTTCTCTTCTCCCACTGTTGCCTCTAATTTTTTTTAATTTTTAAAAATTTTTATTGAGTTGTACAAACATAAATGCATATAAAGTAACAATATATGCATTTGATCCTAATCCAAAGTCGCTCCCACATTGCCCACACTCTAGTCTCTTGATTCTTCTATATTTCTCCCTAAAACAGTTATAATTTCCATATATATATGTATATGTACATGATTGTGAATTTTCTGGAATTAAATGATTGCTTAAGTATTATTTGGCTTCTGGGGGTGGGGAGAGGAAAAGACTATGTTACATTGTTGACTGTCTCCCTGATCCTTCCCTATCTTCCCGTCCCTCTCCCCTCCTGCCACCTCTCCCCTTGCCTTCCCTCCCCTATGTATCTATAATTCTCTTAGATTAAGTGTTGCTATGCCTTTGGTGGGTCTAGTACAACAGTTTGACTACCTTTCCCCCAAGCCTGGGTTTAGCGCCAGCCTCCACAAATGAGGGAAAAACATTCAACCCTTGACTCTCTGGGTTTGGCTAGTTTCACTCACTCAATGATACTTTAAAAAAGTAAGTCAGGGCTAGAGATATCGCTCAGTGGTGGAGCACTTGCCTGGTATATGCAAGGCCCAGGTTCAATCCCAGTACCATGAAAACAAAGGAATAAATAATTAAGAGTTAGATATGTTACTCCTCTCACCACCCAACAATGGAGCCAGGACACTGGGCCCACAGGCCCAACCTGGGCTGCCCCATCCTTACCTCCCAGGCCCCCAGGGCCAAACACATCAGGGTCCTTGCTCTTTGTAGCACATCAGCAAGACTTTGCCTAAGAACCTTTGCACTGCTGATCCTTCAGTCTGGAAGACACTCTTCTTCCAGTTTTCCACTTGGTGC
>PVKS010010200.1:0-61009 GCA_004027875.1 Aplodontia rufa
GGAAATGCAAATCAAAACTTCCATGAGATACCACCTCACTCCTGTTAGAGTGGCAAAAATGAAGAATACAAACAACAACAGATGCTGGAGTGGCTGTGGGAAAAGAGGAACACTATTACACTGCTGGTGGGACTGCAAGCTGGTTCAGCCACTATGGAAAGCTGTATGGAGAATCCTCAAAAAATTAAGGATGGAACCACCTTACGACCCAGCTATCCCACTCCTGGGGATTTTCCCAAAAGAGTTAGAATCAGCGTATTATAGCGATGTGGCTTCATCAATGTTTTTAGCAGCTCAATTTACTATAGCTAGATTATGGAACCAACCCAGATGCCCCTCACTTGACAAGTGGATACAAAAGCTTTGGTACATATATACTATGGAATACTACTCAGCCATTAGAGAGGACAATATTATGGCTTTTGAAATCAAATGGATGGAGATAGATAGAATTATGCTTAGTGAAGTCTCTTAGTGAAGCTCAGAGACTCAAGGGCCGAATGGTATCTCTCACCTGTGGAAGCTAGAATACATGGGGAAGCAGTAAGTTAGATGGCTAACAATAACTTCAAATTGTATGAGTCTCAACACAACAGGGAGATGACTCCCTAGGATACTTGGAGGCATAGGGAGGAGGATGGGGTGGAGGAAGGAAGAATATCTAGGAGACTGGAGGGTGGGATATGGGGGAATCATCTCAGAAGGAGATCGCTGTCCTCCACAAGATATTCATTTAACTCAGGAGTTCTGGGAGAAACAGCAACAGGGGGAACCCAAGCTGGGCATCCAAGATATGGCATTAGCCCTGGATAACTAAGTATATACACAATGGTTCTTGAATGTTTGATAACGTTTCCCCCTCAACTGTATCTCTATATCCATCTAATAATTAAAAAAAAGTACAAGTTTTCTGGTTAGACTGGGTTTTTTGGTGGGTGGAGATTAAACTGAGTTTTTCAGTAGGGTGGGGTGTGTCCTTTGGTAAGGGACAGGGACAATAGGTTCAGAAAAGGGCCTGGGTCTTAGATTCAGTGAGTAGGGGGTGTGCTGCCTGGCTGAGTGGCTTCTGGTAATTTTCCATATCCATCAACAGCAAACCCCCTACTCCCTGTTTCAAAATCTACTGACTCAGGCCCTTTTTGGAATCTATTGACTCTGGGCCCATATCAGAAAAAAAATTAAATAAAAAAAATCACAGTCTACTGGGAAAATCCTGATTTATCCAGAAAACTCAAACCTTGGCCCCTTCCCCCTCATTCCCTCTACATCTACCCCCTCCCCTGTAAGTGGCAGGTGGGTCCCAGACTCCACTGGGTCCCTCTCCACAGGTTTCTCCCCAGTAAACCTGTGTTACCATTGAGCCACTTCTCTCCTCTGTTTCATTTCGCCCCTTTCTTTACAAGCCCAACACTTTTCAACTTTGCACTGCTGTTCCCCAAATCCTTTGGCTGGTTCCTTTTTTCTTTTCTTTCTTTTTTGGTTAGGGAGAGAGTCAAGTCTTTGTCTTTTACATGAAAACAAATTTAGGGGAGGGTGCCTGGTTCCTTTTCCTCCATTAAGTACTACCTGAAATTCTACCTCCTCAGAGAATCTTTGGATCAACTACCCAAGTAAGGTCTTCATGGAACCCAAATTCTAACTCCACTTATTATGTTCACAATGATACTTTTATTAACATCCTATACAATATATAAAGTCATTTCCTGTTTATTTGTTTATTGTAAGAGCCATATGCCTTTTTTTGGTCCACCCTTATATTAGCACCATCTAAACAGTATCTGGTACATAGAAGATACATAATAAAGACTGTTTAAATACATGAATGAGTTCAAAATGCCATAAAAGTAATTCAAAATTAATGTAGGCCTCTAGGAAACCCTAAAAATGTTTTGAAAAATACATGATTTTACATTACAAAATGTCTGAAAACAATAAGTAACAAACCTCAAATACTGAGTGAATAAAGACTTTTATATTACTCCTTAAAGAACATTATTTCATAGCTGCCATTTATTCAGAAGTAAAACATATGATTTGTAAAAATGCTAATCTATGTCATCAAGTGTACATTTCTGGTTGATATGAAAACATACCTAAATAGCCACTATAGCTAAATGTCAACTATAACAAACATTCACTTGGTGCTAATCGAGTCATGCAAAAGACTGACAGAAACAAAGAAAAACCAGCTTTCTCATGTCACTAACAAAATAAATATAAAAATAAATGATTCTCCAAAAATGTCATTTTAAAGAAATGCTCCATTTTGGGAGGTAATAAAGATGAAGACAAGACAGGAGTAAAATAAGCAGTCTCTTGCAACATGAAGTCATGATAAGATGTTGGTTAGAAATAAAACCTCAGGGAAAGTACATAAGTGGATTCAGTGTTTCCTCCTTAAAGAATCCATATGGTGGTTTGCCAGTCCTTTACCTTTCAGAGAAATGGATCACATATTATGTACGCTGGGAAGAAGCGTTCTCTAACACTGTCACCTGACTGGTAGTAGGTTCAAATGTACTTGCTACTCTTCAGTTCTGATATCATATTTTATCTAAGTTATTACAAAATGAAAAAAATATTGCATGTATTAGTGGGATTCTTTGGGAATGAAATGAGTAAAAATTCAATTACTGATAAAATTTGAAATGTGAACTTCAGACATTTTATAGTTTAAAAATGCAAAATTTAACACAACCCCAAACAAAAGCAGGATTAGAATTGGTCAAGAATAGAATATTGCATATTATATTTCTATAATGAGTTTCTATGTATAAGAATGACTATGAAAATGTCTTATTTCTAGTAATTTTCTCCCATAAACAGCAACAGTCACTGCTAGAAGGGTTGCTTGAAAACTTAGCAGAAATATTTTTTCTAAATATTTTAGTTTTCTAAACAAATGGTGGCTGTCAAATACTTACTACATAATCTAAAATGATAATTCACGTACTGTATTTCATTTGTAATAAGTCTTTGTGGTAAGGTTAATACTTCAACACAACACAAATAAGAGAGCACCAAAAAATGAAAATTACTTTGCTTCTATATTAGAATTTTATTTGCTAAAGGGTAAAATCAGATTTGCAAAATTCACAGTTAACTTAAAACAATAGTTTTAAACCTTTATTCCTAGCCCTTACTGCCTTCAGGAAGGAGAGAACATCTGGTTATTTAAGGAACACAATATGTTCACATTTTCTATGACTTTTGTTTCTAATTGGGTTTTAAAATTTTTTTGAATTTGAACAACTAGCTAGAACAATGTTTTTTAATCACTTCATATTTTTCAGACCGTCCTCCTTCTATCCTTCTAACTTCATTTAGTGGATTGTTCTTGAAATCTGCTCAGTATTTCTAATATGATAAAAAAAAAAGTGAGAATTAAGATTGTGGTCTGAAGAGTAGAGGATGCTACAAACAGATAACTGACATTGAGTCTTGTCATGATGTACACATTCAAAAATTTCAAATAGTTCTTGGGCCATGTATATACAAGGCAGTTTCATTCACTACAGACAAATAAATGTTTATAAAAATAATTTTTAAAAAATTGATTATTATGGAGTTGAGTTATTGTACAATCATAAATACATATAAAGTAACAATATGATATACATTTGCTCCCAAACCATTGACTCCCACTCCAGTCTCTTGACTGTTTTATATTTTATCCCCACAACTAATATAAACATTTAGATTGTCAATTTTCCAGAATAAAATGATTTCATAAGTATTATTTGGCTTCTGAGGGGGGAGGGTAATGAGTATGCTACATTGTTGATTATCTCCCTAGATCCCTCCCTATCCTCCCTTCCTCTGCCCTCCCCCCCAAATAATTTATATGAGAAATATATAAGTAGGATGCCACTATTTGTAAAACAACAAAGCTACTACAATTCTTGTGTAGAAAGGTATTCTAAGACCTGGGTTCAGTTGCAGGCTCTGTGGTTGACAAGTGTGACTTGACTAAATCTCTTAAGCTTCATTCTGATTATCAATTAGTTCATCTACAAAAGGAGGAGCAAAGGTTAGACTGCCTAGGCTCTAAAAGATTTCTTAAATTCTGATGACCCAGGTATGGTATATTAGCTAGATTCTTTGTTATATCTTCCTTATCCCATAATATCTGAATGGGGTAACAGATTTTCAGGTAATTGACACAAAGGAAATCGAGGAACTAGATATTCTTTTAAGTTCAAATTATAGGGCTAATGTACCATTTTGATAAAAATATCAGCTATGGCTTTTGTGGGATGTGGATATAGATTCCAGAAATATGCTAGGGGTGAGTGAGATCCATCTAGATTAGGGTCAGGGTGGTATACTGGAAAGAGGCATAGTATTTGAAGAATTCAATTCTACCATTATGTTCTTAATACCAAGCACATGTAGGACATAAAGCCAAGTGCTAAAAAAAAAAAAAAAAAAAAAAAAGCAGGAGTCCTAAAGGAAAATGATTGAAAGAACAAATATGCACATAGGTAAAACAAAGGTGCTCTGAAGACTTGAAGTCAAGGAAACATCCTCAATGAACCTGGAAATGGTTTCATAGAAAAACGGTAGGATAGATGTATGAGAATGAGGAGGGAAAGAGTAGGTGCAGGGATCACTCTAGTGATCTAGTCACTCTAGTTAGTTTGGAAGCATATAAGCATTATATACTTCAGATAACCGTATAACTCTAACCTCTCTCTACTGAGAAAGAATGACTACCACACAGGTTGTTTTAAGACTAAATGAAGCATGTCAAAGCACCTGGAAACTATGAAGAAGCATGATTCTACTATTACTGTTCACAGATCCTTTAGTTCAGTTTGTTTGAATGAGGAATCGTTGCACAGTAAAGCCCACCTCTGACGTAAAGCAATTAGAGCCGAGGGTCTCATGCTGTGCTTGTAGAATGTATTCTCAACAGAGAAACCTCCACATGGATTTAGGGGTGATGATAAGACAAAATGCTTTTCTGAAGGTAGACAATGAACATAGTAAGGCTTAGAGTTCTTTGTTTATTTTTACTTTATTCAATCTGTCGGTGGCACTCAACACTACTGTCAAATGAAGCTGGGGTATAGAAAACCGTGCCTTGATGCCTCAAATCTTACCTCTCTACCAGTTCACTGCATTCAGACTCGTATGTTTATATACTTACTATGATATACTTGAATCAGGAATGATTCAGCATCCTAAGTGTTTCACTGCTGCTATTAAATAGAAAACATTTAAAGCACTCTGACGTCTGAATTTTTAGAAGATAGGGGTAGGAGTCTTAGCATTAATTATCCCTCTCTTTTTCTCTGCAGTATAAATGGCCTCTTTTATGACTACCATTGACAACAACTGATTTGAAAACTGTGATTGTGGATTTTATAATAAAAGCACACTTGCTGGGTTTTTTTTACTTGCACTTTTGTAGCAATGAACTGGATCTTATTTGAAGTTAGTTCTTTATAGAGAAAGGATGCTCTGGTTGAGTGAGTCCTCAGAGAAAACTTTGCTCAAACTCTAAATATTATTAAAATGATGATCAAGGATCAGTAAGCAGGGAGTTTCCAAAATAATGAGGATGGTTGGTGGCAGAGCCAAGGCTTGACCTAGAGCTCCAATTCTTAATTCAGGCTCCTTGCAGAATACTACATTGCTACAGACATAGATTAACACCTGTGGTCAAATGAATGACATGCACTCTTACTTGAAATTTACTAGGTGATTTTAATGAGTCAGCCATTTCATACACTTGACTAACTACCACTTTGCTGGTCTAGAAATCCCTTAAAGATATATAACTTTATTACTTTTCCTTTAGATACAATTGTTCCATGAACTTGTCCTCATGAGCCTTGTTATCACCAGTCTCTGATCCTCTCAATTTCTTATGTCTTAGAAATATCAGTTTAAGGTCCTATATTTTGCAATATTATTTTGATCATGTTTTTACTTCATAAGACTCTGAATATAAGGGTGGGGGATTCCCTCTTTTAGATAATGATGCTATTGTTTTTCTCTTAAACCCTCAAGTGTATGTGTATGTATGTATGTATGTATTTTTTTTTTTAAAGAGAGAGAGGAGGGGTGAGAGGGAGGGAGGGAGGGAGAGAGAAAGAGAGAATCAATTTTATTTATTTTTTTCATTTGGCCTTTATTTCTCTGACATTTAGTTGTGTACATGGTGCTGGGGTTTGAACTCAGGTCCATGTGCATGCCAGGCATGCACTTTAACCGCTAAGCCACTGTTCCAACCTCAAAAACCTATATTTTTAATGCCTATAGAATTTTCTTCATTAAACTATTACATTATGGGCGATACTTTATTAAAATAAAAGTACTCCATAAATTCACAATAATATGAAAGGGCACTTACATTCTACTAATAAACACTGATGGACTTGGCAAAAGGAATTCTGAAATTACATTAGAGATTCATAGGAAGACCAACCATATTTAGCTAGGGGAAATTTACCAAGATCAATAGGTTTTGATAACATATTCATTTATTCCCTTAGTTAAAACAAACAAATCATTTAAGTAGGGAATTCAACTTGCTCTTTTAGCATTTTTTTTTCACTGTAAGAATGTTAAGTCTGAGCTGAAATAATTTGCCTTAAGTTTGTAGATAAAAATTTATAATTCATCAATTAGTAACCTCTTCTTTATTCTTTTACAGACATTTCATCATCTTGGACTTTTTTGGGGGGAGTGAGGGTAAAAAAGTCTATACTCTCACAACTTACATATACATATGCACATAAAAATATATATAAAAAACTTTAGGTTTTCATAGTTACACTCTTAAGCCTTACCAGAAAAAAATATGCTTCCTTATGCATCAGAAATGATAGTAGACTTCTGATGCTTAATGAAATACTTGTGTAACAGAAATGATATAAAAGTTTATATTTCTATAGAAAACTGATACAAGCATAAAGGAAAAAATTTAAGCCAGTCAAAGAATAAACAAAGGATATACTCAAAGTTTGAAGTCACCAACTAAGGAAAGGGCAGAAATCTTTTAGAATCGAAATTTATATTACATTTGGAAGACCAAGTTGATCAGGCAGAGCTTTGGCAGTGGAATCCACAGACAGACTGACTGACTCAGAGACAGTTCGACAACTGCCAACGTGAGTGGTGGGAGGGCTGCCAAAGAGCCAAAGGCGGGGACTACCAACCAGTGCCTGGCATTCTCAGACTCGGATTTGAAGCTTTCTCTCTTATATTTCATCCAATATTTTTGTTTGGCTCAAAAGTAGTAAGGATTCACAGATTTTTTTAGATCATTAAATGTTCTTATTTTCAAGAAATATAACATTAGTTGTAAAAGAGCACACTTTTTCTCTGAGGTGTAAAGAAAATTTTGATGAACTGCTTTAGGCTCAAATAGAGAAATGAGTGTTATAGTCTATTTAAATCTTTATCAGGTTACTCTTAATCCACAAAGAATCACATACAACATGAAATAATTCAGTGTGTCATTATATTATTAACTCTTACCTTGTCCTTTGAACAGATCCACTTGCCTGATTTTCAAATGACCCCTGAAGGTACTATTTAAATAAAAGTCATTTTCTGTGAGGGACCAAGGATAATGAAGTCTGGCCACAAAGAGAGGTAGTTGCTCATCTCCTTGATGATGAGGAAGGCAGGAGGGCAGAGCAATCTTATAAGGTATGAGAGATGTGTGTTCCGGTTCCAAACTGCAGTATCAATTTGCTTGCTCAGTTGCTGGCCAATGAGGTATATGAATTTTGGACTACAACTTTTCTGACAAATTCTGTCATCAGGCAATTCATCTGTCATTAGGAATTCTTAAACTCTTACAGAGAAGCCTATTTTCACCCAACTTAAAACTGTGCATATCTTACTGAGAAAGCCTACCTTTGGGTCTCGAAGGAACAGAGCTTTAAGAATCAGCGAGTGCACATCCCCGATGAGTGGGTAATGCATCAGAAGGCCAAGACAGGTCTGGTAGTTACTAGAGATTACTAGATAAAGAGGAGAAAAAAAGAATACAGATACAATACTGTGAGATATTTTGCATTACTGAAAATATAAAACATAACCAAGCCAAAGAAAACAAACCAATAATTCAACTGATTTGATAAACAGAATTAAAGGGGATGGATCCTTACCAAATGGCCTTTGAAGCCTAACACTCATTGTTAGCTGTACTCTAATATACTAGCACTTATTCTCAGGGAGTGCTGGGAGGAGGAGCTTCAGACATAGTTATGTGTGTATGTTTGCAATATAAGTAAATTCTTAGAAACATGCATATTTATTACCATTTTATGTGACTATGTTTAAATGTCTTTGGTTTTTCTGTCTAGAAGTTAGTAACGAAAACCTTATGAATGTGGAAGAACCAGTTAAGTTCTCATAAAATAATATTTGCCTTGATTATTATGTTTTATAATTTACATGTTATAGTTACTTTTATGTAAATATTACAGAATTTAAAATTAAAAAATAATTTCCTAATTTATGTTTTTCTAAAGGTAAAAAGAAATTTTAGAGACAGAATATGTGTGCAGCATTTCTTCAGAGAAAAAACGTCAAAATCTTCATAGATGAGTTTAATTGTGTTCTGCAGACTATCATTTTTTTTTTCAAATAAACCTAATTATGGGTGCAATTACTAAACACATCTTTTCAGGAAGGTCTATGTAAACTACTCCCCTTCCTGGCACTCTATCTGCCATCACTGTCAGAGTGGGGCCCATGAGCCACCCTTGTTTTGTGAGCCACACTGACTGCCTCCACAGCATTGACTGTGAAGAACTTTACAACTACTTCTTGCAGTTATAACTGAATCCTCTTCCAGACCTTGTTACTTGAAAGACATTCCATAGGAAAATAACTGTGATTTAACAGATATAAAGCAAATAAAAAATAAGCCATTATTTCTAATCAGAAATATAGTTGATTCTGGGGCTAGAGCAGTGGCTCGGTGGTTACAGTACTTGCCCAGCATGTGCAAGCATACAGGTTCAAACTCCAGCACCCACATACACAACTAAGTGTCAGAGCAACTAAAGCCATCTGAAAACCTCAGTAAAAACTGATTCTGTCTCTCTCTCATTGTCCTTTTGTCTAAAAAAAAAAATAAAGAAATATACTTGATTCTTATATATGTATAATTTTATTTTGCTCTGCTGCTGTTGGAAAAGCCACTTCTTGCTGTAGTTTCTCCTCCCCTATTCCATGAGCACTATGGGGAAAGGAGACAGGAGTGGGCAAAATGAATAATTAGCATCTATGGAAGGAACCACTTTATCATCTTCATTTCTGTTGCTGATCTGACAGCTTGTAATTTCATACATCTGCTTTCATTTGTAAAGTACTCACTTATATACCCTTTCTATATCTGTTCAGACTCCTCTTTTCTTATTTGTTCATTTTTCCATATTAACCCTCAGTTACCTGTTGTCCTTTTTCCTCTAGAAATTAAAAAAGGATAAATAGTACGTTTTCATGTACAATTCTCTTTGGGATCTAACAAGTAAATAAATTTAGATAATCAATACATCTTACAACTCAAAAAGTTACTTTCCCAAATGATAAAATGATAATATATATAAGTAAATGGACAAGAAAGAATTCTTATATATTTTGCATTAGAGGCAAGAGAATTCCATGAAAAGGGTTTTGAACTCAGTGCTCAAAGATGTGGGTTTGAATCCTAGGACCCCATTTGAACTTTTCATTAACTTGCCAAAAATGGTATGAACAGGGCTGGAGCAGTGGCTCAGTGGTTACAGCACTTGCCTGGCATATGCAGGATGCGAGTTCAAACCCCAGCACCACGTACACAATGAAGTGTCAGCCACGAAGGCCACATGAAGAACTAAAAAATTTTAATTCTTTTTTTTTCTCTCTCTCACCATCCCTCTCTCTTTAAAAGAAGAAAAAGGTATAATCTATGTGACTGACTTCAGCAGCTGTTCAAAACCATTTTGGGAACCCTCTGTGAGTTTAAGTTTAGTACTTGGGAAAACAACTTCCTGATTAAAAAAAAAAATTGCCAACTTCATGTAATCCAGCAATTATTTGTTGAGTACCAACTTGATGGCCAGCCCTATGCTAAGAGAGGATGAAGAAATGAATGAAATGAAGTCCTTTCTCTGAAATTCAGCGTACAGAAGGGCACAGGCTCAGTATCAGCAGCTATTACTACTACTTTCAAGATGACAATGAATTAATTACTGAAGGCTTCGGGGAACAGGGCCCAAGATAAGAACTTTATTTACACCATCTCATTTAATTTCTAGGACAGCCTTGTTATAAAGGTATAGCTATTATCTCTGTTTGACATATGCAAAAACTGATGCTCAGAAAGGTTAAAACACTTACACAATGATTCCTTGTTGGAAAGGGATTTGAAATTCAGAAGTCTACCTTCAGGGTTTGTGCTCTATATAACATAAAACTTTGCTCTGATAGGTCACTGCTTTGAAAAATCAAATGATATAACAGATACAAATGTCAGCAGTGAAATCTATATTATTCTTCTTTTTGTAGTAGCTTTAAATAACCTGGAATGTCAGTATAACCCGATCTCCAGAATAGTCTGATATAGACAGTATTTCTCTGGGAAGGACCAGAACAATAATCCTATTTCATTATAACTTTAAAGGACCCCTGAAGCTATCAGATGGTACAAGATACATAAGGGAAGCAAAACAATTTATTGATATTCTACTGGCAGAACATCTAATCCATCCATCTAATCATTGTATGCAATAAACATTTTGTATTTATCTATCAAATGCTATACTACACATTTTGGCACTAATGATAGAACAGCAAATGGTGAGAGTCCCCCACTTTCAGGTAAAGCCATCTTCAATTTACTACTAAAAGTCTGTATTTTAATAGCATTATGGTTTGGATTTAGAATGTCCCCCAAAGGCTAATGTACTTGAAAGATTAGTCCTCAATACAGCAATGTGCAGAGGTGAGGATTTGGGGAAGTAGTTGGAACGTGAGGACTCTGACCACATCAGTGGATTAACCCACTGATAACTGAAGGTACTGCTGGGAGGCAATACTATTAGAAGGAAGCAGGGCACTGGGAGCTATGACCTAGAAAGGTTTATCATGTCCTAGGCCCCTTCCTCTGTCTCTCTCTGCTTCCCAGCTGCCATAAGCTGAACAGCTTTGCTCCTTCACATCTTTCTCTCAACATGTTCTACCTTGCCTCAGGCCCAGAGCAACATAACTGACTATGGACTGAAACCTCTGAAACTGAGCCAACATGAGCATTTTCTCCTCCAAGCTGTTTATGTCAGGTCTCTGGGTCACAGCAATGTAAAGCTGACTAACATAAAAAAATCTCTAATTTGCAATTGCATATGCTAAGTATCAAATCCTTTTTTGAATATCTATGCCTGATTTAGAGTAGGTAAGAGAATTATTTAAGTTGGTTTAAAAATAAAAATGCATAGATCTAATAGAATAAAATTCAGTTTTTATCTTTAAATTTTTGTTGAACATAAAAAAACCAGTCTGCAACACTGTTCCTTCTCCAATGTTTGTTCTATCAGAGAAGGGTAGTGACATGGCAGGAGAAAAAAAAATGAAAGATCAAAAAAATCCTGAGTTTTGGTACATTCCTACATTTGAAATGAGAAGGTTTATGCTTTAAAAATAAAGTACTAAAGCCACACTCTGAAGAGCTGATGCAGGGAAGGTAAAAACAAAAGTGAAGGCATCTGGGAAAACACTCTATTTGGAGTGGGAAGATCTGGATTAGAATGTTGACCCAGTTCATTATTAAATGTGTTAGGCATGCTGCTTGTCTTCAATCAAACTTTATTTTTCCCATTTACAAAATAAGGACTGTGAAAGCTGTTAGTACTAATGTGGACTCATTTATGTCAAACTAATAAAATGAAGTTGGGAGACCATGAAGGATGGGCTTTCTTGAGTGTATGCCTGCAACAGGAACTGCCACAGAGGACTTTCCTAACCACAACTTCCCAATTTCTATAAAGACTTTCATTTCTATAAAGACTCTCTCTGAGCAACAGTCAGTACGAACAAGAACAAGTGTCATCGCCCGTAACAAGTCCCTGAAACCAAGGGTTCTCATTTCAAAACAGTCTATGTGGACTTTTACTTTTGCCTTTTAAAGCAGCTTCCCCTTGTCCTATTCTCCTTCTTTGTCCCTATGATCTACCACACCATGCATATTCCAAATTACAATCCCTTTCCTATACCTGAATATATGCTTTGTTTATTCAAAGTCTTTCTCTTTGTCCCTTATTTTTGGTCAACAACACAGAAATGCTTTATCTACAGGGTTTAAGGGTGACAGAGATGCCAGGTATACATTTCACTACTCGCTTAATTCCTCTTTGATGAGTACTATTACCTCCACATGGAAGCAGAGATGACCTCTGTCTCTACTTTAAAAGCCCGACAATTACTGTGAAGTAGGTTGAGAGAGTTGTTTTATGTAGCTTTCCCCAGTGAAAACAGTAAATTCAGTAAATATAAGCAGAGAATATGACTATTTTGAGAAAGTATAAAGCAAGATGAGTCCGTAACTCATGTATAACTCACAATTAACTATACCTACAATTGTAACATTTGCAAATATAATACTTTCCCCCCAAATTATGGAGATATACTTTCTCAAAGTAACAAAACAGACTGAGAACTATCACAAAACATCAAACTAAACATGTACCTCCTCTAATTTCTTCATAATTAAAAAAACAGCTATCACTTATTAAGCAACTATGGTACATATGGTGACTAGATATTTATTTTATAAACATTTCACAAGCCCTACTAATCTCCTGTAAGAGAAGCATTATCATCAACCCCTATTACATATGAGGATATGGTAGTAAAGAGTGAATAAATAACATGGCTAGGGTCACAGGGCTCCTAGAGGGCAGACAGGGATGACCCAGGTGTGTGTGACTGAAAGCTTTGCCCCTCATCACTACAGCAGGGAGAGTCACGAGAAGAGCATCTGCTCACACAAGTGACCCACACACACTGGAGATGGCTTCTGAGCACCAACTATGATCTGAGCTACAGAGAAGATCAAATAAACATAAGTGATCCTTAGTTTATAAAACATGGAAAGCAGATATTTAGAAACATAGATTCTGACATTTATTCTACACTGGCATATAGAATAATCAGACTAAAAATAAAAATGATTAGCTAATGAAAAAGGAAACCTTCAGGCTTTCTCATAATTCATTATACTTCACTGAAAACAATGCCAATGTGTAAGTACACTGTAAGGTATCTGGCATGCAAAGACATTCAAGGACTGTTAGAGGCTCTCAAAAACTATTTGTGGAGCTGGGCATGGTGGCGCATGTCTGTAATTCCAGAGACTCAGGAGCCTGAGGCAGGAATACCACAAGTTTGAGGCCAGCCTCAGCAAATTAGTGAGACTCTGTCTCAAAATAAAAAAATAAAAAGGACTGGGAACATAGTTCAGTGGTGAAGCACTCTTGGGTTCAATTCCTTGTTTTAAAAAAAATGTTGAGAGCTACTACATACAGGAAAAAACACATAATTAGCACTAGAATTAACAACTAGAAATGTCTACAACTATTTAAACATCTTTACTATTTTGACTTTCCTAGTATAAAATGACAATATAAAATGGAATTTCAAATGAACTAGAAAACAAGGGGGGGAAGAATAGAGAATAAATCATAAATACAAGCAAAAATGTCTTATTCAGGCGCAGTCTTATAGTCAAGTATAAAACACAGTCCTTTCTTCCACAAAAACTGATTTTATTCTAGCATTTCAGACCCTTGTAGGATTTTCTTTCTGGGTTTCCCCTCCCGGTTGCCTTTTGTGACAATTGCCTCTTCTAGCACCATTAATCATTACGACTGCCCTTGAAATCCAAGACCTACTCTTCAATAAACATTTGGATAAGTCTTTGGCAAGTCCTTATTTCTCTGGTAGATTTTACACAGAACAAAATGGAATTTTAAAATTCATTTTTAGGAAATAGGAAAAATTCATATTCAAAGTGGCATACTCTTCTGGTTTAAAAAAGTCTTGAAAAGTTATTATCCTTATTGTTCTTCAAGCTTAATACATTTTAAACAGAATATACTTTAATCAGAGGTCAAAGAACAAGAGAACTGTTCAAGAAGATACATATTCAAATACACAGTGTTGCCAGCACTGTACATTATACTTAAGGATGTAAGTAAACAAGTAGCAAGTGCAGAATTTCCAGTGGCTAGGAGATGAGCACAGGAGAATGAACACAGTATTAGCTTTTCAGCAACTGTGATCAAAAGACCTGCAAGATCAAAGATGATGAAGAAAAAGTTAATTTGGCTCAAGGCTTCAGAGGTTCAGTTCATGGTTAGCTAACTCCACAGGTCTAGGCCCAAGGTAAGGCAGAACATCATAGAGGAAGGGCACTGCAGAGGAAAGTAGTTAGGACATAACAACAAGGAAGTGGGGTTGGCCAGGGTAGGGAGAGAGTGTGGGTGCATATATTACACCCACCAGGGAAATAATACACACCCCAAAGGCATACCTCTAATGAGCTACCTCCTCTAGCCACACCCTAACTGTCTATAGTTACCATTTAATCCATGTGAGATTAATCTATGAATTAAATAATCTCTTATAAACTAATCATTTACTTCTAGAAATTCTTGCATTGCCTTAAACACAGCTTTTGTGGCACATCTCCTATCTAAACCCTAACAAGCACTGTACTGGGAAAATCAAAATGACAGCATGTAGCTCCAAGAGTGCCACTGGGACCAGTTATGGACAGGCTTAAATTTTCTCCACCTTCTCCATGTCCTTACCTGTTGCAGTAATAAAATGAGATGATATAGTGTATGAGCAAAATATTTTTACACAAATTATGAACACTAGGGTAATCATTGTGGATATATGCTCAGAATGAGAGCCCAGATTCTATATTTCCACATCTGCAAAATGTCATGGAAATAAAGCTGGAAAAATTTTGGTGGATTTTAAGAATTAGAAAAGATGGCAAACCTATAACTCATAGATTTGCCTCTCTTAATTCTTAGTCCAAGGGAAGAAAAAAAAACAGCTTGGGTTTTAGTTAAATCTGAATATAGACACATATAGGTACATTTTATGTCATGGTGCTTACTGGGCTTTAATCTCTTACTCAGAATATCAGCTGTCAGTAGAAATGGATAAAGTACAGACAGAATTTAAGAAGTGTTGAGAATATCTTTTTTATTTTGCTAGATTTTGGGTACTTATTCATCACACAAACATTCATTGATCACCTATTTTGTTTCAAATACTGAGTTCTAAGGACATGAAAAGAATTAAGACACAGTTTCAACTTTTTCTTTCTGAATATTCCAGTGGAAGAGAACCATATCACTAACTGTAACAGAAGATTGGGCTGATAATACTGGCGTTGGCAATGCCAACTCCTACAATGTAAGACTCTTGAGGTTTGTGGAGGTGTCAGCCATCAATATGGGGAAGCAAAGGGAGACAAGATACTGCCACTACAGCAGAAACACTGGGGAGAAATGGGCATGGAGGGAGAAAGCAGGTGGAGGTCTTACTTGTACATAGGGGACACAGAAATGTCCTTTAGTAGGGGAATGGATAAATACACTGTGGTATATCCAGACCACAGAGTATTATTCAGCACTAAAAATAAATGTACTATCAAGCCATGAGAAGATGTGGAGGAAACTTAAATGCATGTTGCTAAATGAAGAAGCCAATCTGAAAAGGCCATACACTGAATTATCCTGACTATATTACATCTGGAAAAGGCGGATCTATGGAGTTAGTAAAAAGATCAGTAATCTACAGGGGTCTGGGAAGAGAGAGGTGAATAGGCAGCACACACAAGAATTTGAGGCAGTGAAATTCCGCTATGTACTATGAAAGTATACAGAGTGTACAACATTGCTATGTTCTCCATGTAACCTAAGTGTTGCCCAAATATCCATATACAACTGCTTGGTACCTGGAGTGAAGGTACTGGAAGCACCCCGGGCCTTCATGAGGTATAGTCTTGGTGAGAGGTCTTCAGGTCCTTTTGTGTGTGTGTGGGTGTGTTCTCAAAGGGGCTCAATGGGACCTAGCCTATCTTTCTTCTCCTGGGCTCAGGAAGTAATATTTACTCTTATATACCTGCCATGATGTCCAGTCATGATGTGCTGCCATCACCAGAGGACAAAACCCATGGGGCTGCCTGATCTCGGACTGGAACCTCCAGAACTATAAGCCAAAACAAACCTTCATTTAATTCATAAGTAGCCTATGTCTGGTATTTTGTCATAGCACAGCAATGACTAACAGAAGCACCAAGACTGAATGCTAATGTAAACAATGGACTCTGGATGACGGTATTTCAATGCAGGTTTAGGGACTTGGAACAATTTATCATTCTGGTATGGGATACTGACAGTGGAAGATGCTGTGGTGTGTGATGTGAGAAATCTACAGAAACCGAACTTTCTACTCTGCTTTGCCATGAACCTAAAACTTTTCTTTAAAAATGAAATCTAGGGGCTGGAGCGGTGGCTCAGAGGTTTTGGCGCTTGCCTGGCAAGCACGAGGACCCGGGTTCAAACCCCAGCACCACATACGCAACTGAGTGTTGGAGCAACTAAGGCCATGTGAAAAACTAAATAAAGTTGTTTCTCTCTTTCTCTGTCTCTCTCACTGTCCCTCTTTCTTTAAAAAAAAAAAAAAAATGAAATCTAATTTTTAAAAATGTAAACACAAAAAACCAAGACAACGTGTCAGTAATGGGATATCAGCCTGTGTAAGAGAAATTTTCAAAATTACTAAAATAAAATATAAACTGATGTAAATGGTATTTGAAATTTTGTAATTTAAAGGGTATATTGATATTCTTATTTGATGTGGTCATAAAACCAACTGACGATATTTTATGTTAGAAGGAAGAGAGTTGGCACCCAGCGAGCACTTAAACACTCCTTTAAAAATCAGACCACCAACTTGTGCTTTGGTAAAACTTTGTGCCACATTACCATGTGGTTTAAGAGAGTCTATTTTTAATCACTGGGGTTGGGTACAGCTTTTCCAGAATGACAAATTCAATTTACAGTTTAAATAAACTGCATTCTGACATCAGTATAATGTTAACATGCTCTTAACTAGAAAATAGAGAAATAGAATTCTGGAGTAGGACAGATGGAAACACTGGCACACAGAAATCTAATATCTGAAGAGTAATCAGAGATCCAAAATGAAATCAAAAGGAACAACACACAAATCATGAAGAGGACACAAGTGCCACAACATGCCAAGGCAGGAAACGGCTAAAGAGAGCCCTACAGAAAACAGAGGGAAGTTGGCTAACCTTAACATGGGTGAATTTTTACATGAACAGGAGTAACCTTGCTATGATGCTGGGGGATGAAGGGAGGGGGCAGGAAGGGAGTGGGAATAAGAGGGATATCAAAACAGCTGGAGGGATGGAGTAGGGGGGCTATCAACCCAGTGGGGAACCTTCGACTTCCATGAGAAGCCCAACTAACATGGGGATAAAGTAGGGGAAACACAGGATCGGGGGGAATCTAAAGGGGGGGAAATCATGAACTGGCATCAGCCTTGGCTTACTCTATCATTATGCATGTGATCATGACTATGTGGCAATGATTCCCTCCTATATATATGACTATGACTATGTTGAACGAATAAAAAAATACAATAAAAAGTAAAAAGTAATGGATGAAGTTAATATTTTATTGAACAGTACATTCAAAATATCATTTCTACATGAAATCAATAAAAAGGAGTATTTACAAGATTAAAAAAAAGAAAACAGAGTGAACTATGACACAGGAACATGCTGTGACACGTTTATGAAGGCTGAAAAAACAGGACAAGGACAGAAGCTTGAAGGCTTTCATCATAAAAAAATGACAAGTAGGGGGAAATGCAGGTACCTGATATGGTCAGTATATCCTGTGCCGAAATATCACACTGTACCTACCCTGTAGATACGTACAATTATTATGTTCTAATTAAAAAGAAAAAATAAAATCTAATTAACACAAAACAAAGCAGGAAGTCGGTAGAAATGCAAGAAGGAAGCTTTTCCATCCGGAAAATGTTAGAAGAGAAAATTTAAAAAGATAATAAGCTTTCGGAGACAATTTCTGATTAAGAAAACTGACAGTTATGAGGATTAGGTTAATTCATTGTAGCTATTAATGAAATTTACAAGGCAAAGGTGTGTGATATTACAAATCAGAATATTTTGATACTCAAACACAAATAAAAAATTTAAATCAATTAAAATGTGAAAACTTTAAGGTAGTTAATTTTAAAAGTAGACAATGGTTTTTATTTTGTTTTGAAAAAGTCATGTCAAAAGTATATTTTAAAAAAGTATTATTTATACCATGGAATATTACACAGCAATTAGAAACAATTATGTTGTAGCCTTCGAAGGTAAATGGATGGCTATGGAAGAGATCATGCTGAGTAAAATCAGCTTAACCCAGAGATCTAAGGGTCGATTGTCTCCACTCATCTGTGGAGGTGGGGACTAGACCCTGCACAATGAGAAAGTTGGTCTATTAGCATGTGTTAAATCCAGATAAGATGTAATGCTTTACAACCTAAAACGTTTTTTAGAGATATAGTGGGAAGGGGAAGGGTGGGATAAGGGAGGGTAATTGGGGGGGGCACTCCTGGGGGTAATTGCAATATCCAGAATATATACACATTTTATATTATTTTGCTAAAATCTTGTAAGGTTGTTCAAAAATAAAAAATTAAAAATTAAAAAAAAGTATTATTTAGGGTGGTTGAAGAGGTGGTTCAGCAGCAGAGCACTTTCCTGGCATGCAAAGACCCAGGTTCCATCCCCAGTACCACAAACACAACTAAGTGGAGGAAAAACAAAAACCAGATGAAAAAATTAACTCTCTCTTTTTTTAAAATTATTTTGACCATTTAAAAAAAATTGGTTCAACATCATCTTACATAATGAAAGGATTCATTGCTTTTCTTTCATACATGCATATACTATGACAGAATAGCTTAAACCTGATCCTTGTACAGGATCTCCCTCATCTTCTTCCACTTCCCCATCTCATGTCTCTTCTGCAACAATCCTATGTTACAGGTATAAAAGACCATGTACATGTATTTTAATCATTGAAACAGCTAGGTTTATGTGCCTACCTGGATAAATTTGGGCTTCTCATGGGTGTCAAATATACTCTACAGTATCGAACACTGCCATTTTCCCTCCCTATCCCTCTTTCCTTCCCCTACCTTGATAGCTGCTATAATTCCCACATCTTATGTGCTACTTCAAATTGGGTGGATCTATTAAATAAGCTAGACTAACTTTCATCTTATCTTAGGTTTCATTCTAGCTTCCACATATGAGAGAGAACATTTGACCCTTAAGTCTCTGGGTTTGGCTTGTTTCACTCAGTATGATTTTTTCCCATTTCCACCCATTTACCTGCAAAAGCCATGATGTCATTCTTTCTAATAGCTGAGCAGAACTCCAGTGTGTGTGTGTGTGTGTGTGTGTATCACAGTTTTCTGATACATCCAATAAAAAGCATCAAGGTTATTTCTATAATTTAGCTACTGTAAATAGAGCTGCTTATAAACACTGATGTAGTTGGATCTCTGTAATAAGCTGATTTTGGCTCTTCTGAACCTTCTCTTTCTTAAAAAAGTTATTTAAGTTGTTATTCCAAAAATTAGGATGGTACCTGTCCTCTCAGCAACTGCTTCACACAAAATCTACCCCCAGGTCTCTAGAGAATCTTTTTATCTTTTCAACTGGCCTTAGTTTCTCTGCACTTAGTTGTGTATGTGGTGCTAGGGTTTGAACCCGGGTCCTTGTGCATGTCAAGCAAGTACCCCTCTAGAGTATCTCTGACTTTATGATACCTCAAGATTAATTGAGCAGATACTCTGAGGGATAGGGAAGAAGTACAACAGGTGGTTCTGGTACTAAGCAAGCTTACAATCTACTTAGAAAATGGGACAATATCCAGAGTGACTAAGGTACAGTACATTTAAGTGCTACATTGGTTTAAACCTTTCAGGACTGCAAAAGTGGGTGATCAATGAGGACTAGAACAATGGGGAAAGATTGTGGAAAAAGGTTCTTCACCCTAGGCCTGAAAAGTAGAGCAAGGTCTACGTAAGCATAGAGAGGAGAAGGAAGGAATCACATGAATGATGTATGGACTAACTGAAAAATCCTGTGATGAAAGTATAGCTATTCATAAGCTTTTATAGGATCGTACTTCATGATTATTGCTACATTACACCTTTACCTCTTGACTTTTTGTATATACTTTAATCTATATAATTTAGGTAAGTACTGACTGAAAACAGGATGGTTTTAAAAACAGAAATTTATTCTGGAGGATAGAAGTCCAGAGTCAAGGCACTGGTAGGATCATCCTTTAGAAACTTGTAGGGGCAAATACTTTCCTGCCTCTCCTGGTTTCTGCTATGGTGGGGTTTGTTCCTTCCCAGGGCTCTGAGGGATAAACCATTCCATACCTTTCTCCTGACTTCTGTAACAGCTGAACACCCTTGTCATACTTGGCTTGCGGATGTATCATTCCAATCCCTGCCTCTGTCTTCATATGGTGTTTTTCTCTCTGTTTTCCCTCTTTGTAAGTTTGTGTCTAAATTTCCTTCTTATAAGGATACCCGTAATACTGGATTAAGAGGCCTGCCCTACAGTATGACTTCATCTTGACTAAATACATTTGCAATAATCTATTGGGAATTAGGTCACATTCTGAAGTACTAGGAGCTATGATTCCAATGTATCATTTAGGGGATACAATTCAACAACAAAAGGTCTAATTATCTGTGCATGTAAAATTAGAATCTTAGACTAACTGCACTGAATCTTCATTTTTTAGGTGATACATTACTCTGAAAAACTGATGAATCTATAGACCCTTGCACCAGAGAAATGGAAAATACTTTGATGATAATAGACTTTTGAAGCTAACCACTGAATCCCTAGGAGGTATGGACCTATAATAAGGAATGCCACCATGGAAATAGGCTTTCAGTTTCCTCAAGTGAAATATTCTTTGAGCTACCAAGATAGCTCCAAAACAACACACAGAATGCCCTATGCCTTACTCATTCAAATATTCTTCACTGAAGAACCTGAAACTACTGAGTATAACTGAACATCACTACTATGGATGTCATAGCTGGGCATCATGAGTCAGAATCCACTGACACAGAATAAAACCCTTGAGATTAAAGTCTTGGGTTTTTTTTTTTTTGGGAATCAGGAACCTAAAAAAAAAAAAAGTCTTTCTTACCCCTCATTCTTGACTCTATCTAAAATGTAAATTCACCTAATTAGTACATCATTTCCTGACTTCTAGCCAATCCTGTTCTGGGTCCTCTTTTCCTCCTGCTGCTCCCCTCCTTCTGAATCCTCCTCTGAGGAAAAAAGCCTCTTTCCCTGTAAGCCTGGCCCTCCTGAACTCACTGCTTCCCCTGCAACCTCCACAGGTGAGGTGCGGGACACCTAAGCTCTGATTCTGCTTCCAAATCACTGCTTCCTACCTTCCTATTAAAAACCCATCTGCTGTTGAAGCTCATGACATGGATCTATACATCCATCATGCATTGATACATCACTGTCATTACCATGGTGGCTGGACTAGCAGGAACGCAATAAATTCTGATTGAACAGTTGGTTCTTTGAAGAAATGCTTGAATAAAAGTTGTTTTCTTGGAGTCACGCTTCTGCATTTGTTTGAGATTTCAGTGTCCAGTTCTTTAATTTTTTTCTGTATCGTTTCTTACCATGATTCCTGGTGACATTTTTGTAAGAAACCATGGTTTCAGAAACTGACCAGTTTAGAGGTAGAACTGCTCTCTCTCTTTCCTGCCTTGTCTCCAAATCCTTGATATTCCAATTTCTCCCCAGTGGTCTCCTGTCTTTCCCTTCTGTCTTAAAATGCACTTAACACCCTATAGCCTCCCTTCCCTCAGTTCTGCCTAATTCATATGAAAAGGAACCTAACTTGAACCCTGCATTATAATCTACTTCCTTTTTATTCCAACTTCTGAGCACAGCTGAGAAAACCACAACCTTGAGGCATGGTGACACTACCCTCTGGTCATCGCTGTAGGATCTTCAACAGCTACAGCAGGATTATCCTAGACCCTGTGGGACATATTTATCATGTCTCCCAATAAGTCCTCCCAAAGCCCTAACCCTACTCTGCCTCATTCACAGCAGATGATCTTGCTTCTTCCATTTTAACATATGGAATTCCTTCATTTTTAGTCTTATCCATCTATAAACTGGTCTGTTTCTGAAATAAGCCTAGTGCTTTCTCCATGAATCAGGATCCATTTTTAATTTCTGATCCACAGCCAGTCTTCCCATACTCTTTTATTGCCTCTGGGCCTTTGTTTTCTCAATCATTCCAAAATTTTCTGTTTGAAGATTTACTATGTGCCCTGTTATAGATGCTGGTGTACAGTAGGGAAACCAAGATGGACAAAATCCTGACTCTCTCCCTGGGGAACATGGTAGGGTGGGGTGGTTGTAAAAACAGAAAAGAAACAAATAGAAACTTTTAAAAAAACAACAAAAAAGAACATTTGTTTTCATAGATCTCATCTATGGATAAGAGAGAGAAAAAGGGTGTGGTAGCCCTACCTACTAAGGGAGAGGAAGAAAGGAAGTTTGAGGTCAGCTTGGGCAATGTAGACACATCTGTCTCACAATAAAATAAAAAGGGCTGGGTTTGTAGCTCAGTGGTAGAGCACTTGCCTTGCATGTACAAGGAAGGACCTGTGATTGATCCACGATACCACAAAAAATAAAAAAATAACAAATAAAAATGAGGGAAACACTAGTACTGAGGGAGAAACTCTGACTGAGTTGAGAAGTCAACCCTCTCCCCCACAACTTCTCTCTTCTCTCCTTCAGTTTACCCTTCCTTTTTAAAGACAGACAACTTTCTTGGTTCCTGAATTGCTGTCTAGCTCTATCTTTGGTCCATTTTTTAAAGATTACTCTGAATATACCATCTCTAAATTTTTACTTTTTTGATGATCTTTTTAGATGAAAAAATGCATATATAAAGCAACAACAAAAAAAATGGAGAATAGTTCCTGGACTTCCAATTGTCCAATCACCCTTCAACCTACTATAATCCACCTTCTTCTCTACCACTTCACTTATTCCTCTCTGACAAATGCACCCAGTGACTGTGTTCCACAGTGCCAAATCTGCCTTACATTATTATACCTCCTTTCCCTTCTCAGCTCAGGCTGTACAGTTCTTTGAGGTTACAATATAAGCACTTCCTGGCTCTTTCTCTTCTAGAGCCCCTTAAATGCTGATATTAAAGGTAGAGTTTTACTTTGGCCCATGTTCTCTTTATGTACCCACTTTAAGTACAGTGATAATATAATTTTTATGGTCCTATGGCATGCCTTTGTGAGCAAAGGAGGACATTGTTAATAATTACTACTCTGGGGCAGCAGATGCAAACCAAGATTACCCCAGACAAACGAGGAAATGTGGTCACTATGTTCTTTGGAGATTGATGGCATCCACTTTAACAGTCTCGACCTGTTAATCATTTGCAAAACTCAGTGGTGGGCTGGAGCTGTGGCTCAGTGCTTATGGTGCTTGCCCAGCATTCACAAGTATGCGGGTTCAAACCCCAGCAACCAAGTGCACAGCTAAATGTCAGAGAAACAAAGACCATGTGAAAAACTCAATAAAAATTGATTCTGTCTCTCTCTCTCTCTCACTGTCCTTCTCTTAAAACAAAGCAAACAAAAAACAAAAACAAAAACCTCACCTCAACCAATGGCTTTGCTAATGACATTAAACTTTATTTTCTAAGTCTTTAGGTTATGATTTCTCATAGGTATTTCAAACTCAGCATGGCCTAAACTCAATCATTTATATTCCTAAAAACTGCCCAGCCACTGCTCCAGCCTCATTCCCTTTGTATTCTAATAAGACCAAATACACATATATACCTCCACTAAGGGGTTTCTCACTTCCAGGCCCTTACTGATGCTGTTCCTTCACCCTGGAATACAGTTCCACTCATTGGGCTACCAGTCCTTACTCACAGCTGGCCCGGAAGGAACACAGTGCCTTTCCATAAATTTTCATACTACCTTTCCTCACAACCACAGCATCAGACATGTTCATTTGAAATCATTTATGTCATTATTCCCTAATAGCTGGTAAGCTTCTTCAGGGCAATAGCAATCATAAATACCTAACAATTATTCACTCTGTTTTCAGGAGAAAACATCTACTATTATGGATTTAGTCAACAAAATTAAAATAAGTTGGACTAAATACTCATATGAAAAACAACTTCACGGGGGCTGGAGCGGTGGCTCAGAGGTTATGGCGCTTGCCCAGCATGGGCAAGTACACGGGTTCAAACCCCAGAACCCACAAACAACTAAGTGTCACAGCAATAAAATCCATGTGAAAAACTCAATAAAAATTGATTCTCTCTGTCTCTCCCTCTTTAAAAAAACAACTTCACCTCCGAACTTTTCTACATGTGCCTGTTTCATAAAATCATCAGTGAAAAGATTAAAAATGTATAAGATATTCAGCTGTCACAAATTTGCCATGCTTTATGAAATTAAACAAGTAGATCTTAGCACAGAAGATGAATAAATAAATAAATATGAGTAATGCACCAAAGTTATGAAAAGACCGACTGTTAACCGTTTAAGATTACAGAAAATCAGAATAGTTTGAGAGTTATTTGATGTGGAGAGTTTTATGAAAATATTATCCAAAGGTATTTTTCTTTTTTCTTTCTTTCTTTCTTCTAATGAGAGAGGGATAGTGAGAGAGAGAGAGAGAGAGAGAGAGAGAGAGAAAGACAGAATCAACTATTTTCTCATGTGGCGGTCACTGCTCAGAGACTGCATAGTGTATGTGGTGCTGGGGTTTGAACTCGCATACTTGTGCATGCCAGGCAAGCACTGTAGCTGCTAAGCTGCCACTCCAGCTCCCCAAAAGTATTTTTCTGCAAGAGTCTGCTCTTTTGTTTTTATATTACTTAACACTTTTAAAAATATACAACTTTAAAAGGGAGATTAGTATTGAATATCTAAAAATCCAGTATCCATCATATCTATCCAAATAGCCTTGGCTACTTTCCAGATGTCTCCTCTCACAATTTCCATGTTCTTATATGATTCACTCCAGCTCTGAAAGGAGAAATTCTCACTTTGTCTGTCAAAACCAAAACTATTTGACCTTCAGGGCATAGGAAAAAATTCACAAGTTTTGGATAAAATGTGGTTCTCCTGTCACTTGTTTATTCTAAGTAATTTTGAGGGAATTAAAAAAGTATAATCTAAAAATTTTAAAGAATATTAGTGTTACCAGAGGCGTAACAAGAGCATCTGGCACAAATTGTATTCAATGAACAAATAAAGACAGCCATATAGCAATTTCATAGTCATGATAAAGAGTAACTCCAAATAGTATATTAGTTTGATAAAGTCCCACTCTAAGGACAGTTTTATATTTCCTAATTCATCATGTGTAATCTTTCCTAGTTTTGGCTGATAAATCTTGTTTTGTGAACTGTGATTATTTTTGAGAAGGAAAATAATTTGAGTTATTTTGAAATTTAAAACATGCTTTGGTACCTTCTTCAAGATGAGTATTATCAGAGCATTCAAAAGGGGTAGGCATTGGCTTTCTGGCTATGGGAAGTATCTTTAAGGAGATCTGAGGCAATGGGAACATATCTACTATTAGACACTATATTGGGGAATAACTTTTGTTAGAAAGTAACTGGGAAGAAGTCAAATTCTCTTTTTTATTTTTTATTGGCAAGGCAATGATACTGTAAAAACAGCTCCAATCTTCAGATAAACATCCTTGAATACTATTACACGTCAGAAGGTGGAGCTCTAAACATATCTGAAATACTGGCTTTTGTATATGCATTTCATGAATGTGTGTAACAAGGAGATTAAAGCACGAGTAAAGTCTTTAGAAAAATGGTTGTAAAGAATACTTCAATTCTTTCAGGATAGAATCACCCACATCTCAGAAAATGTAATGATCTACTGACAAAAGAGATGCTTACTATTTTCTTTAGAGATGTGCTATATCACCTAGTGTAAAAATTTAGGTATATGTAAATCAGATAATAAAATAGAGAGTATATTTAAAAGGCAAAACACTTCTGAAAATCAGGGTACTCTAGGTGAATATAGGCAAGGTCCTAATACTTACAAGCATCCCGAATGTAGAGTAACATGGCTATGAAGATGTAGTCGACTAAACTCAGGCTGAGGCCATCTGCAAACAAGGCGTCCCAG
Organism: Aplodontia rufa; assembly: GCA_004027875.1. NCBI lineage: Eukaryota > Metazoa > Chordata > Mammalia > Rodentia > Aplodontiidae > Aplodontia > Aplodontia rufa. The sequence goes on from PVKS010010200.1 coordinate 26,353, forward strand.
ACCACCAGGAGATCCTGTAGAGGGAACTCTCGGCCAAACAGCAGTCGCACCCACCGTCTGCAGAGGAACAAGACAAAAATTTAGAAAACGGTACTTTTGAGAGTAATATGAAAAGTGATCATTTGTTCATGTAACTGAAATATATTGTGATTTATTAGTTGAAAAGAGTGAACACATATTGTATGTCCAAGACATATTATAGCAAAATTTAAGTTTTGACTATATTATATATGAAAATATACAACAAAAATCTAAGTTTTAAGAATTTCTATTAATTTTAAAATTCCTTAGTAGACTATAATGATTAAGCATACTTCTTATATGTATAAAATACAAATTTCATGCTTGGAAAAAGTGCAAAATTTTCATATTTAATAGAAATCACAAATCATCAAAAAGAAAGAGAAAATGATTATGTAGTGGTTTAGTAGTAGCCTCATATATAAGGTAATGAGTTAAAAATACAATTTCTGAAAATGTCATGATCTTTACTACTTTTTTGTTAGTTCATCCTTTTGCAAACATTTATATTGTAACAAATTACTACTGGCAAACTTAAAATGCGGTACCTATATTTTCATAAGATACTCTTATTTAAAATATTCATTTAAAATTATATGTGGTGGAAAAAAATCAGTACTCCTGTAAATACCTACCCCTTTTGGGTAGAATGCATAGTTATTTTAAATGAAAATATAATTATACATAATGTTTAGTTTTAGAATAGATATGTGATCCACAAAGTTTTCTTACTAGGAGAGCTTATCATGTTGATTTCTATGGCCAGGTAAATGATTATGCCACAGAATAGACATAATGAGTAATAGTAACAGTTTGCTTATAATTGTATAACATAAATAGTACCACTTTACATTTTCAATAAATGTTAAGCAATTTTATCTAATGCTAACAAGAATAATTCAATTTGATATGTTTTATCCACTAATTTTATATAATATTGCTACACTTTTTACAAGTCTTTTGCTTAAATAATTCAGCTAGAATTTTGTCATTGTAGCACACAGCAAAAAAATTAAATATTCTAAATTTCTAGAACTACCAAATAATGCAGAATAGAACAAACTCTTCATAATTTAGTTAAGAGATATTACTTTCTTGTAAAATTTGAAACCAAATATAACCATCTCTGGGGTTACAATGAAGCAAAAAAGAAAAAAAAATCAAATACTTTGCTCTGGGTGTATTTTATTTAAGAAGTAAATGAATCTATAAAAAATATTGTATATTCAGACATATGTATACATACATACATGTATATCCCAGTCTAATTATTAAAAATTATGTGATCAAGTACTTAAGTTCTATTAATTAACACTGTCAAATCAGTAAACAGAATAATTAGATTGTTATTTTTAAACTACATCAATTACTGAATTTTTCAGGAGAAAAAATATCCAGGTAACATTTTAAAATATGCTACCATATCTTCTACAATTTTCATTTACCTTTTAAATTATATTCCACATTAAAAGGGGTGACTAATTTAAAATTTACATATTTTTGTTTACTATGCTTGTGTTTATTGTGGCTTAAGAAAAAACTTATTTCTCCACACATTTCTAATTTTTTTAAATTTCAAATGCTCATATTTACATTTCCAAGAAGAACAAAAATACTTCTAAATTAAATAGGATGCTCTTTTTAATTACAAAGAATTAACCGGTCTTGCAAATAGTATCAGGGGAAATAGATATGGGCAAAGCAAAATGGTACATAGATTAAACCAATTTGGGTACTCGTAAAAAGGATTTTTTAATTGACACACATATAAGTGCATCCGTAAATGACTAAAATACTTAGAACAAGGCTATTCACAATTGTTCAACTGACTGACACACTGAAAGAAAATTCCAGCATGAATAAAACAAATGGAGGTTGGTATACAGCCACAGAGGAGAGTCTCTGTCCTCCCAGCCTCCCTTACGGCGCAAACGCCTGTCATTTTCCTACAGGCAATCATGTTTTTAGTTTCATATATACTGACTGCTTCAAGAGCAAAAAAAAGAAGCAAATTAGCTTACTTTCCAGAAATAATTTATATACCTATGATTTTCATAACCAAATGCCTGGTTATTGATCAAACTTTTCTTGCAACCTTCCTGATAATTAGGGTTGTATTAGCTTCGCTTTAAAAATGAGCCCTGAGAAACACACATGCAGCAACCTTCACTGCAGCACAATCAGGAGGGCTAACTGCAAATGCTGGTAATTTACACTGAATACGATATTTCTGATTTTTCTTTGTGCCAAATTGTCCACATATTTAATATTTTCAAAAACACAAAATGCAGGACTCTGGTAATTTTATATTTAATGTGTAATCTGTGATGTGCTGCTTTGTAATTGTTTTCACATTGCTTCACTCTTGAAGTTTTACCATGACGAAAACACTGTTAATTCCAGGACACGGACCAAATTCTCTGTGTGTGTGTGCACATGCATGCGTGCGTGACAGAGCGAGGAAAGAGAGAAAGAGAGAGGGAGGGAGAGAAGGGGGGAGAAGCACAGTAGTAGTAGTAGCAGCAGAAGGAGCTGGAAGAGGGGGAATCTAGAAAGTTCTTTGTAAGGAACTCTACATTTCACTAAGTGCTCTGTTGTTTACCAAGGTCTTGTTAAATGCACTGTAAAGCCACCTGTCATGTTAATGAGAAGCAAAGGTGTAACTAAATTGGAAGCACAGACATTGATTTTGCTAACAGTGGCACAAACATAATTTAGGAGGTGGGGGGAAATTAGAAATACATTAAGAAGTAATTTATTATTAGATACCCAGCATATTACTTTTCTATAGGTGTTAATAATTTGTAATATACTGGGATATTAAAGTAAGATACAGTTTCCTCTGTTTTATATGCAATATGCCAAAATTAAGGTCAGATTCTCAAAAATATTTAAGAAGAACCATATGACTAATAGAATACTGTGGAACCAACAATGACATCAATAATTTAATCATTTTAATCTCAACTGGATTTAGTTCATAGATATATTCACAACACACAAAATTTCCTGTGATATTTTGGGCTTTTCTTTATTGAGCTTAAAAGGCAGGGAAAAATTCAGCCTATTATGGAATGAGTTACAAATAGAAATTATTTCAGTATACTTTTGTATTCTTAGAAAGGAAAAGTTACTCTAAGAAATGAGGCCTTATAAAACAGTCACTACTACAATTAACATGCTTTTATTGCAGTTAAAAATATTTAGTGAGAGTTGAGGTTACACTTAAGGGTAGCATTAAACCTTTCTTTCCCCCTTAAAGATAGCTCAAGTTTAATTGCTTGATACTATTAATCTTGCTTTATGTATGTTACACCTGCAGGCTGCAATGCTCATATATTTTATCACTTGTGATAACACAATAATTTCTACTTTACCAGACCTACTTAGTAATTAAAATCTGCACAAACAGAAAAAGATTATCTGAAGTATTAAATTTAATAATAAGCCACTCAAAGATGGAATGGTTTCTATGTTTGCACTTACACTATGATTCTCTATTTTAAATTTCTGTGTAATTAAGCTGCTAGTCCCAGGGGATCAGTAACTACTGATGGTGTTATTGTGTGGTGAATACCCACAGAAACACTGAGAAGTCCATCTTTACTGTTTTATAAAAATGATCAATTTCATCCATTTATATTTCAAAAAACATAGCCCTGATCCAACCTGGCTATAGTGGATTATATAAAGAGAAAGAAAAATTTAAATCACACTTTCATTTCCCTTTTGTAAAATAATGACCCTCTAGTTTTATAGATACAGCAACCTTACAAGAACAAGTAATGTAAAAAAGCTATATTTAGTTTAATTTCACAAACATTACAAGGGCATGTCAAGGGTCTTGTGATCATGAAATGATAGCACTGGAAAGATTTTTTTTCATATAAAAGAGCAGTTAGATAGATTTTTTTTTTTTTTTTTGCTCAATGAAATTAAGGTTCTACTTTCTGTTCACTTCTTTTCAAAGCTAATGATTAATTTTAAATAATCAATGCCTGATATGGAATGACACATAATCCAAATTCTGTTAATACCAGGAAAAAAACAAAGGCAAGTAAAAAATGTTTCTTTATGGTTGAGCATGTCTTGGCTGAGTTTAATCTCTTACCTTGGGTTTCTATGTATTCCTTGTTTTCAACCTAATTCATTCTGAGTACTTCTTTAAACTAACTGTTGAGAAGAATCTTAACATTTGAACAAAATATTGCACTTATTATAAATAAGGTCACAAAGCATTCTCAACTTTAATTCTAAACTTTTTAGAGAGCAAAGTCAAAAAAAGATGGAAGGCAAAAATAAATGACTTTGTTCAAATTTCACACTTTCTTTTCTTATAAGGATACTACAAAGTACATTACTGGAAGATACTTGACTTGCTTAGTAATTTTTTTTATCAACTATTTCAAATAGACACTCTTAAAAATATTTGGGATTTGCATGCCTTGTTGGAAAGATTTGACTCCTTTAAGCCCATCGAACTCTGCTTAAAAAATAGGAGAATGGGAACCTTCAAGTGATTATGTTTAAAGAATTCAGATTTACTTTCTTAATGTTCCTTGTAATTGATGGGATGAACCAAGCTTGAATTTAGCTTTAAGGGAAGGCATGTTAAACCTAATTTAACCCCCACAGTATACGTACTTGCACTGCTAACAGTGTATTTTTGACTTTGAGGAAAATTCTTGGTTCCTTTCAGAGGGCAGTACATAGCCCTTTATTAAGAAAGGTTTCTTATTTCAAAAATAAGTTCCTAATAATTATCACCCATTCCTACTGTAATTTGTTCTCCTTGGCAAGTGTTTGAAGCTGTTTTGTCAGAACAAATGTAATATGCCCTTTGCAAAAATAGTCTGAATGAAAGTACAGCCCTTTGTATCTATGTTTTTCCAGAGACGGAAGCTCATGAAGTTGTGGAATGAAGATGACCATGACATTTTAAGGCAATATAACCCTTGGCTGTTTTCATGCATATACCCACCTCTTTTTAGATCTATGCCTGGTATTACAATATGGCATTTCAAAGACCACATTCTAGCATGTTTGACTTACCAGTAAACTCTAATGAAGCCAACAGACATGGTAATAGCTTGATATGGTTGTATGAACAGGATGCACTCCAAGAATGCTCCTGTCTTCTCCAAGTAGGGTGCAGCTGGAATCTTAGTCTTGCTTTTAGAGAACTAAGAGGATAAACGTTTCTGAGAAGTAATCTCTCTCCCCTGTAACTTACTTGGGCTGCACCACAAAGGAGATATTGAGCATCTTTTGGAGAAAATAATTAGAAGCCTCTACTGGTGATGAATAACCACACAAAGAATTAAAGTGCAGTTGATGGTCATATTGGGGAAATTAATTTTAGGCTCTGTGTACACTGATTTTTATTCATATAATTTTTACTTCTAGAAAGTATGGAAATGCATTTGTCCTGTCATTTGTACTTTTAGGAAAGGGAATTATGATCGAATAAATTTTCTAAAACAGTATACAGAGACTTGTTAAAATAGTTGATCAAAATCTCCATGATCTAAAATTCATTTAAAAAATAAAACTGTGTGACTTTATTTTTCTGAAGTGGCCACAGACTATTTTAAAAACCAATGGGATCTTAACCATATCTAATAATGCTTTTTAACTTTCTTCACATAAATCTCCTAAAACATTTCTACACATCATTGGAAGAACTGACATGAGGTTTAATACTGAAAAATATCAGGGCTCAGAGTAAGACCAGAGTCAAATTTCCATAAGCAGTCAACCTCAGGACCAGCAAGGACACAGGCAGAATTCTTCCTGCTGCTGAAATGTACAAGCTTGTCACATGTTATCAACCCTCACATGGAACACCTTACTAAAAGGCAGCAGGGGTATCTGATTCCCCTTTTACATCTTATCTCTCATCTGTATCTTCCAGTTAAGTTCCTCCAGGGAATTACTTTTCACTAGTTTTCCCTTTCTTTTTTCTTATCTCACAGGCTACCTGATCCTGTCTGGCTGCTACAGGCTAGGACACTGCTTTACTGAGGCTTGATGTTTGGAGGCTCCACCCCTTATTAGTGTCAGTACTTCCCAATTACATTTCCAGAAGTAAAGGCACTGATAATCAACTTCCAGCTAAATGGTTAGTTAGTTGCTGATGGCTTCCCTTGTTGGTTTCTCTCCTTTCTTCTGAAGATCACAGGCTTCCTAGGGTTTTTTGGTGTGGGGGCACAGAGTAGGGTGTTAACATGTTTGTTAAATGAGTATGAATTTTCTTCCTCAGGTTAGCTCTTCTTGACCAGGGATCATCTTGATCATAACTTTATATTCTTGATCTCCTAACTGCCCAAACTTTTTCCTGGGCTTCTTTCATCTCTCACTGGGGATCCCTAGCCCACATTTTAAATAGTAAGAGATCAGATTTATGCAGGAATTGATCAAGCTCCCTAGGCCTTCCTAGGACCTTCTCCCATCATTTCCTGAATGCTGCTCCCCTGGATGCCATACCTCAGGTGCTCCTCAGTTCTACCGTGCTACTCACAGTATAATCCTTGGACTAGAACCACCACTGGAGGACTTGTTAGACATGCGGACTCTGAGGTGCCTAATACAGTTTAATCGGATCAGGGTCTTCATTTTAACAAGGCTTTCAAGTGATTTACATATATATTACAGTTTAAGAGGCACTGGTCTATATGACATATCCCTATTTCCTGCCCATATTTTGGCTCAGCTAACAGGGCTCCAGAAATCCACCATGCATTCACGTAAAATGTTACTACACAAGGGGAGAAAGGCTTAAATGGATGGCTCTTCCAATTACAGTTGTAATTTCAAACTTTAGCATGCATTAGATTTGCCTAGAGGGTTCACTAAATCATCGATTACTAGGACCCATCCCCGCAGTTTTCTGATATTTAAGTGAAGCCCAATAATTTATATTTTGAACAAGTTCTCAGGAGATTTTGATGTTACTATTGTGAGGACCACACTGTGAGAATGACTACATAAGAAGTTCCGCTTTCTCTCTATACCTTGGTTTACTCTTGGGTCAAATTAACTTACTCAGCATACCTAGTCCTTTGGGCCAATGGCTACCACACATATTCAATGACTGGGACTGAAAGCATGCAGAACCAAACTTCCCTGAGTATATTACCTCTATTAACTATTATATATTTTATTTTCTATATCTACACATGACACAATGAGAAGGAAAGGTACAGGGGCTGGAGCAGTGGCTCAGCAGTTACAGCGCTTGCCTTGCATGCGTGAGTATGCAGGTTCAAACAACAGCACCACGTACACGATGAAGTCTCTGAGCAACAAAAGTCCATGAAAAACTAAATAAAATTGATTCTGTCTTTCTCCCCCATCCCTCTTTCTTAAAAAAAAAAAAAAAAGGAAAGGTACAGATATGGGGGCAAGGGAGGCCTCCCAAAGGAGATGATGGGTCATTTTGATTTTTGTTTAAACTCCCAGTGTAAGATGAGTAAATACCAAAACAAGGCTATTAAAATATTGACATATTTTAAATGTTAACATTTACAAGTCAATGATTTTAAATGCAGATTTACTATCATGGTTGTAATATTTACAATATATGTAGACATATTTAAATAAGCGCTAGGGTGTAGCTCAGTGTTAGAGTGTGTCCTTAGTAGGCAAAATGCCCTGGGTTTAACCCACAGCACCGCAAAAACTTAGAAAAATCATGTTCACAGCAAATTGTGCGTGTGTGTAAAAAGTTTTATAGTGAATAGAAAAACGGCAGGCTTCAGATAAGCCTGACTGGAGATGCAGACATGGGAGCTGGCTAACTCAAAATTGAGATCGTATATGAATGACTTGGGGGAACATATTTGCAGGTAGAGAGAACATTCTATATTTGAGGCCCTTTGTGTTTCGCTCTGAGCAAATGGCTCTCTTGGGCATATATGATTGGCTCTAGTGAGGTAAGAGCTGGAACATTGCAGGACACGGCTGATCTGTTACATGCCAAGACACAGAACTTATAAATGAAGTGGCATGTGCACATAAGGGGCAAAGAGTACCAATACCAACAGGATCCAAAAGAGCAACTGCCTCCTCCCCACGTGACAGCCCTATGACATTGTCATCTATGAAAACAAATTTGAGAGGCAGTGGCCATGTGATATTGGTTTCCTTCTTTAAATAATATTATGTAAAGTAAAAAAACAGTTAAACTTAGTTCTTTATAGAGAGGAGTTGTGGACCCTTTTGAAAATTTAACCAAGTTTATAAACCTCATCCCTGAAGAACATACACACCCGGCCCATTTCACACCTGCCTCTTGTGCAAAGCATCTCAGGAGTTTAATCCAGGCAATTTAATATTGAGTGAAAATGCTCTACATTAAAGTACATATTAATTTAGGTGTTTGCATCATCATGGAATGTTATATTCTAGTAAATGGAATACAAGTCCTCCTTGCTTTTTGAAAGAATAGCATATTTTCATTCTTAAAGGGTTCCATGGTTAAGTCCTAGTCAGTAGGGAGCTGATCTGTGTGGCTCAGCTAGCCAAAGGGCCTACACATCAGCACCATTTTGGAAAATGCTTATGACTGGGCAATAATTATCATTACTGAGCTGGGGATGAAATGGCTGTGGGGGATGAGGTGAACATTCTTCCCTGACTTCCTCTCCTGGCTTACACCACCTCTGATATAACCATAAATAAGACTGCTATGAAAAACGAGAATCTTCATTTAACAAATGTTTCCTGAGCACAGGCATGAACTATGTTAGGCCACAAACTGGACGTTATGTTAACAACTCTCCATCAGTAACATGGAAATTATCCAAACCAAATTTTAATCCAATCAATCTGGCTTCCTACAGTCACTTTGCATTTTTCTGTGCCCCTCCCCACTAAGTCCTCCAAAGAACCTGGGTATGTTCAGGGAATGCAAACTAATAGCAACATTAGCAAAATATAATTAGGAAGGTAAAAACAATTTAAAACATTACTAAATACATTTCAAAGCCAAGTATTAATGGTTTTTGGATTATCCACCATTTGGGACTGTATACACCCCAGTTCCTATCCATTAATGTAGACAATCAAGAACTGAATGTGGGCTGAGGCTATAGCTCAGTGGCAGAGTACTTGCTTAGTATGTGCAAGGTCCTGGGTTTAATTCCCAGTACTTCAAAAAAGAAAATAAAAAAGGAATATATCCTCATGGGGCCAAGGTGACTACAAGGGAATAAGGAGGGAAAAAAGAAAAAAAACCAAGAAAACTTGAGGAGCAAGTCAAGGCAAAGGGCAGTCAACTCTACTGCATTCAATACTCAGGGCATATCAGTTTGCTTCAGAAGTCCAACTCAAATCATTAAAAATTACTTTCCCCTACTAGTGGGAGTTAAATGGAAACAAGAGTTAAAGAGGAGTTGATGGCTCAACTTTTATCTTTAGCAGATTGCTTAAGTTTAGTGTCCAAAGAGCTTTATAATCAATATGTATGTGCCTAATTTTTAAAGGACACACACACACACACATTTTATGCACAAAACATTACAACTCAATGTTTTAAAATAATCACAATTTCTGATGATATTGTCAAATATCATGTATCATATGACTATTTTGATTTCTAAAAGTACAACTTTATTTGATGAAATAAGCCTTAGCCCTCTAAAAAGCAGTATAACCGAATGCGGTCTGTGGAATACATGCATCTGAAGAAAAACTCAGCATGTTTCAGAGATACAGAGGTGATTTCTTTGCTTGCCCACCTCCTCCATCCCAATGTATAACTGCTGATCCAAATGAGCTGGGCAAAGACAGTTTACAGAACCATTAACAGAGGAACATGGCACAGCCTGAGGTCACATCTCATTTAAAAGCCAACTACTAGTTATTGGATGATAATGCTAACTCCCGAACATGTAAAAGGCCTGCCAATCTTCTGACTCTTAGACTTGTCTTTCTCTTGTTTCTTTCCCAAAGGATATCTAATTCAGATATGTATAAAGAAAAGGATGTCTCCACATTAATATGGAGGATCACAGGATTTACAATGCATAGTATTTACTATGGCTATGTCATCTTGTGGTAACTGAGTTTTTCCTGAGTGAAGAAATGGAGCTTTCCGAAGGACTTATTTTGATGAGTAACAATCTGCTGTTTTAGTAAGTGTCCCAGTTACATTACAGTGGTAATTACAGCTACAGGACCCTACAAGATTTAGAGTACTTCCATTCAAGGAAACTCATTAAGGAAACTACAAAGGACTAAGAACATACAAAGAAAAATTAATTGCTATTTTTGGTCAGCTGATTTTAGAAGGATTTATGAGGTCTAGTATAGTATATATTAGACAAACAGAGAGAACAGGCAGTGAAATCAACTAAGGGCATCATTGTATATATGTTCAAAGATTAAACTGCTTGTAAACCAACTCAAATATGAAACAACAAAAACATCACATAAGACACTTCAATTTTCATCAACACACTCACTGTCTTTCCATATTAGCTACCAGTTACTCTGGCTAAGTCCTGATGCTGAAGTGCTTCAAATCCAGGTCTTCAAGTTCTGAAGCACTGCATTCTGTCCATGATCTCCTAGGTCACCATCTTTCTCACTTCCTTAACTATTTTATTCCCAGTTAATTAAAATGAAAACTACTGAGGTTACTGTTTCTCAAGTTTAGAGTACTTACTCTTTTGTAAATGTCAAAAGAATTTTAAAGAATAACAGGACATAGCACATGGAACATTTTTCCTTCTTATTCCAAACCACTTCCCTGACAACAAACCAACTTTCTCAAGATCAGTCAACACTCTTTCATAGCGGAGACATTTTTATGCATGCATGCAAAGTACAAATGGGGACATACCCTGCCATGCATTTTAAAACTTACAAATATATTTGTTAAAATGGACCTCATTGCAAATTAGCATATATAAAAATACTTACGGTTGCACAATATTCCATTGAGTAGATATATCATAATTTAGCCAGGTCTATTATTTTGGAGACATTTTGAGTCTTTCCTTTATTACACATGGTTAACTTTGTACAGGTCTTTGCTCTTATAAGAAGATCTTGGGAAGAAGCAAAACGGCTTATTTTCATGTCACTTCACCACTTTAGAGTTTGATTTAGGATTTTTATTTCAGAAATAGTATTGAATAATTTCACACACACACAAAAGGGGGTTTAGAGAACAGTCGTTTTCAAAATGTGGTCTCTAGACAGCAGCATAACCTGGAAATCTGTTCAAAATGCAAATTCTTGAATATCACTTATATCTACTAAGTAAGCAGCTCTGGGTGAGGCCCAGCAACCCACAATTCTACCAGCCCTTGAGGTTATCCTGATAGAAGCTCAAGTTTGAAAGCCACTACTTTAAGAGTCTATAAAAGGTCTTTGGCCTGAAAGCTACCAGGGACCAAGGGAGTCTCAGTGACTCCTAACATTTTCTCATTCTTTTCAGCTACAAGGGGGCCCTTTTATCAGAAAGAAATTTTACTGTAATGTCAAATTTATAGTAATTTTTCTTTATGGTTTATAGGTTTGTGAATTCCTCACCTAAGAATATGAAATAACTAATTTTGTATATGTCACTGATACATCTGGAATTTATTTTGGAGCAAAAATAGAGATAGTTTCATGATTTACTAAATAGCTATTTTGCTTTTGAAACTTTATTACTGAATAACCAAATTGCTTCCCCCAATGAACTGAAATTCTATTTTTTATCATATATTAAATTTCCTATGTATTAAGGATCTGTTTTGGAAACTTGTATTTTGACTATGGGTCTAATTACATGATAAATCCAAAGTGTTATGATTATGGATCTTTGTAACACATTTAAAAGTGGGTAGATCTAATGACCCTTCGATCCCAGAACATTTCTGGTATTATTTAAATGTATATTTTTAAATGTGTAATTGATTTAAAAATTCTAAAATTATTTCTGTAATTTATTTTAAAGAAAGAGAGAGAGAGAGAGAGGGGGGGGGGGAGAGAGAGAGAAAGAGAGAAACATTTTTTTTATTTAGGTTTTCATGTGGGCTTCATTGCTCTGAGACTTCGTTGTGCACGTGGTGCTGGGGTTTGAACTTGTGTACTTGCACGTGCCAGGCAAGCGCCATAACCACTGAGCCACTGCTCCAGCTCCCCATTATTTATTTATTTTTAAAGAGAGAAGGACAATGTGAGAAAGAGGGAGACAGAATCATTTTTTTTAATTGAGTTTTTCCAAGTTCTAACACTTAGTTGTGTATGTGGGTGCTAGGGTTTGAACCTGTGTACTTGCGCATGCTGGGAAGCACCGTCACCACCAAGCCAGCGCTTCAGGACCCCTGTAATTTATTTTTAATTAAAAAAAAATATATATATATATACACACACACATATATGTGTGTGTGTGTGTGTAGGTATGTGTATATATATATGTGTATATACACACATATAATGTAAAACTATGTAACCTATATAAAATCTTTTTTTTCCCAAAAGAAAAGCCCCTAGATTTATTAGTTCTGTCATATGTTTTCTTGTTACTTCAGATATGCTTTCTTAGTTTTTGGAGATGGGGGTCTTACTATGTGACACCTGCTGGCCCCAAACCGCTGAGCTTAAGGGATCACCCACTGCAGTCTCTCATGTAGCTGGGAGTACAGGCACATGCCACTACAAACAGATTGCTTGTAATTTTAACTCCTTTGTTTTATTTAATTTCTTTTGCCATTGTTTCCTCACTACTTGACAAAAAGGTTAAATTCACATATTTTTACTCCCTTTTGTTTAGTAATTTAAGAGTGTAAGACTAAGGATTTCTAAGAGCATTGTTTTAGTTAAATCACTAGGTTCTGATCAATATGCTTTATTTTCTAGAAATTTTGCAATTTCACTTTTGACTTCCTTTAAGCATACAAATAAAGAGAGTTTTAATCTTTCCTCTGACCAGTTTTGCTTGGAGCTTGTTCTCTGTTTTATGATTAATTTCAGGCTTTGTTGTCAAAGAATGCAACCTATAACATTTCTGCTACGAAAAATTTACTAAAGCTGGTTTTTACTTTGTGGTATTTTATTCTGTTTATAGCAGAGAGTTGTGTGCGATGATTACTGATTAAAGACAGAACTTCATTGTGAATTATAAACTTTTTTTAACTATAAATTGTTCTCTTTTCTCTTATTCAATAGTATTTGCTTTAAATTTACTTTGTTTAATATGAATATCATTATACATGCCTTCATTTCTGATTGCTTTTTCTGGTATGTCTGTGAAATTTTTTTTTTACCTTCAATCTTCAGTTTCCTTTGCTTAGGGATGGTTTTCCATAAAAGGACAGTATTGGTTTAATTTTATTAAAAAAAAAAACAGATCTGACCTCTCCTCTGGGTCATGATGGAATAAGTGATACTCCACTTGTTCTTACATTATGAACAGCTAGAGAAACTGAACAAAATACGTGAAACATGCAGACTTTAGAAAACAAGCTACTTAGTACAGCTAACATGAGGAGGAGAAAGAAAAGCAAAAACTCAACTGAGTGAACCCTATGATAACTGGCTTTCTACCTGTAAGCACACTGAGAACACGGGGCAGGAGGGGAAGCCCAAAGTGCAAGGCATTGACCTTGCTGAAATGAGAAGACAGAGATCAGAGTCTGAGGGACATGTTATCTTTCAAGGAGTACAGAAAACCATTTCCAGAAGTCAGTGTAGGGCATCTCCTAAGCGTTAAACACAATGTATATGTTAAAGATAAGCATTACTATTACCATGAATGGGGAAAATTTTGCAAGATTTTACAATGTTGGGAAACATTTATATTTTGACATGTCAGACTAGGGAGAGGAAGGCATACGCGTAGAATTCAAAAGAAACCCCCCAAACATCATGCCTTAGTAGTAAGGCTAAATGAGTCCTTGAGCAGAAGTTATATTAAACTATACCCTTAAAAATTCTAAAAACAAATACCAAAAGATCAAGAGGGAGGACATTTTCAAGACCTCCTGAATTTGTGTTTTCCCAGATAGCAATCCTAATAAGCCCAAATAAATGTGCTTTTATCCTTAAAAAAGAAAAAAAATCAAGATGATCTCAAAATAACTTAATAGTCCTGCCAAAAGTTAAATCAATATTCCTTTAAAGGGAGACTACAAAATTCAGAAACTCAACAACAGTAACATTGAAAATGTACAACATTCAAAAAAATAAAAAAAAAATGGGAAGAAACAAAGTTGACCGGCAATTAAATACTTCAGAAATGAATATTTCCAGTTTTCCCAAATTCGTTCTGCAGAAAATCATGTAATGAAGGTAGAATTATCAAGGTCTCAAAATCTAATAAAGATACTATGAGAAAACTGCAGACCAATATTTACCATGAACTTAAGCAGAAAAATCCCTAACAGAATGTTAGGAAATCATCTGGAATTGATCATATATAAGAAATGCAGAGACTAGAAAGAAAATTTAAGATGATGTAATTTTCCACAAAATTCAAAACACTAAAAAAAACAGCCACCTAAAAGTAATAAGTGAGTCTAGAAAAGACATAAGATGAAAGGTAAATATACCAAGGTCAAGTGCATTTTTGTATAGTAGTAATAAATGACTGGAAATTGAAATAAAAATAGCATCATTATAGTAGCATAAAAAAACCCATGAAATACTTAAGGATGAAATATAAGAAATAAATATTTGCATGCTAAAAACTAAAAAAAATGATGAACTCAATAGACTCAAATAAATTGAAAGATAAACAATCTTAAATTGCCTAGAATAATCAATATTATAAAGATTCCTACTATTGGGCTGGAGCAGTGGCTCAGCAGTTATGGTGCTTGCCTGGATGTGTGAGGATGTGGGTTCGAATCCCAGCACCACATATGCAACAATTTGTTAAGCAATGAAAGGCACATGAAAAAGTAAATAAAATTGATTCTCTCTTCTCTCTGTCACTGTCCCTCTCTTAAAAAAAAATAGATGCTTACTATTCTAAAACTAATTTAACTGATTTGATGCAATCCTAATCAAAATCCCTGAAACATTGCTGTCTAAATCACCAGGTTGATTCTAAAATTCCAATGGAAAAGATAAGGAACAAGAATAGCCTAATTTCACAAAGAAAATCAAAGCTGTAGAACTCATACTAAAAGATATGCAGAAATACCATAAAGTTAAGGGAATCAAGATAATATAGTATTGATAGAGGGCATGTAGACCAATGGAACAGAATAGAGTTTGAAATATATCTATATCTATCTATCTATCTATACATCTATCTCACTGATCCTTGCCAATGATATTAAGGAAATACAATCATCATCAAAGCAAGATCGTTTTCACAAATGATGTTGGAATAATTACGTATTCACTACAAAATGATTAACTTTGAACTCATGTTTCATATTATAGGCAAAAATTAACTTAAAATAGATAACAGGCCTAAACGTGACAATTATAAAATGTCTGAACATAAGCAAAGAATTTTTTGATGCTGATATATGCAAAGATTTCTTATGACACAGACAATTCTAGTAAAAAACTGTAAATCAGACTTTGTCAAAATTAAAAATTTCTTTGACACTGTTAAGAAAATTAAAACACAAGCAACACATTGAAAATATTTATAAAAAACATGAAAAAGGACTTATTTCTTGAATATACACAGAACTCTTCTAACTCAATCATAATAAACAAATACCCCAATTTAAATAAATGGACAAGAGGTGTGAACAGACACTTCACCAAAGAAGATGTATGAATAGTAAATAAGCATATGAAAAGATGCTGAAAACAATTATTACAGAAATACAAATCACTATCACAATGAGATACTATTACATAATCCACTGGAATGCCTCTCCTACCCACCAGCCCTGGAGACAGTCTTGTTATGTTGCTTAAGCAGGTATCAAACTCTCGAGCTCCAGTGATACTTCTGCCTCAATCTCCTCATGAGCTGGGACCACAGGGTACACAAGCACACCTGGCTTAGAAAGGCTTCTAAAACTGACAAAACAGAGTGGTGAAAAGGATACAAAGTAACTAACCTTCTCATGTACTGTTGATGATGATACTATAAAACAGTACTAGCCATTTTGGAAAGGAGTTTGAAAACCATTTGGCTGTTTACCATAAAATTAAAAAATATATTTACCAAACAACGTAGTAATTTGTCTCTTTGGCATTTATCCAGAACATCTGCATGTGGTTAGGTATGCTTATATTCCCAACTAGAAAAACCTGATGTCCTTCAATTGGTAAAGGGATAAACAGACTGGTATATGTAAATATAGGAGTATTACTCAGCAACAGCAACAACAACAACAGAACAATGAGCAACTGGTATGAGCAACAGCACAAATGAAGCTTAAATGCATTATGCTAAGTGAAAGAAACCAGACTTAGAAAGCGACATACCACATTGCTCTATTTATACGATATTCTGGAAAAGGCAAAACTATAGAGACAGACTAATAATGAGTGAAAACCAGGGGGGAATTTTTAAAGTGAGAGAACATTTCTAGGAATTGACTGTGGTACAAATGGATGTGTCTGTCAAACTCCATTTCAATAAAATCTGACTGAAAAATGACATCTACAAAGTAAGTAACAAAAACTTTGTTAAACCATCACAAACAAAAATGGTAAATAATTTTTTTCCAAAAGGATATTAACATTAAAAACAAGTGAGTGAAAAATGATAAAAAAAACGATTCTGTCACTATATTTTATCTCATATAGCACTAGGAGTGCAGTGTGTAAGGAGAAAATTTGTGGAAGATTCAATGATCTTCTGGAAACAGACACCATTCACAACAGAATATGGTATACAGCCTAGAGGCATAACTGTTCACATTTTCAAAATACTGTTGATGAAGAAAATAGCTGAAATAACTTATTAGAAAGCAGAGCTACATTCTCTTCAGGCTGGGGACACTGGAGGAGGGAGAGAACTCAATACCAACTTTGTAGTACTTGGAATTCTGCTGTTCTCCAATATGCATGCTATTGCTTCTTTTCACAGTTGTCCAATGTTTATTCCATTCATCTGTCAAAGTTTTATAGCTGCATTCAGTTGGAGATACAGGGTAGAGAGTATCTGTTCCATCTTCTCTGGAACCAGAACCTCTGTACTTCTCTTTTTGGGACTGGGGATTGAACTCAGAGGTGGTTAGTCACTATGCCACATCCCTGGCCTTTTTTAATTTTGTGACAGGGTCTTGCTAAGTTGGTGAGTCTGGCTTTGAACTTGTGATCCTCCTACCTCGGCTCATGAGTTATTGGGATTATAGGTGTGTACTACTATACCTGGCTGAGCCTTTTACTTGATATGAAGGCATCATCTCAAACTGAAAACATCTGGTACCCACCTCTTATTGCTCCCACTCTTTTCCAACTTAGGAAAGAGCAACTCAACCCTCTAGTTGCTCTAAAAACCTTGGGATATGCATTTTTTTCTTTCATTTTCTCATACCTCACCTTTACTCCATCAGCAAAGCCCGTGAGATTTACCTTCAGAACATATTCCCAGTCTGATCACTTTTTACTAATTTTATGGACACCACCATCACATTTCACCTTAATTAATCAATTAACTTTAAAAATTAAACTTTCATTTTATTAAAGGTTATCTGAGGACCTAAAATACATCAACTACTGCTATAAATGGTGAGATTACGGTAGAAATTAGAAGAGACAAACACATCTGTCCTCAAGAAGCCTATTTGCTAGTAGAAATTTACTTCTACTGGAAAGAGATTACAGTTTAAATAGCTTCCTCACTGATTTCCTTGCTTCTCTGCCTTTATCTTCCTACAGTTCATCCCCATCTTTGATTCCAGAGTGGTCCTTTTAAAGGGTCAGTCAGATGATGTCATGTCTCTGCTCAACTTTCTCTCATGGCTTAGCATTTCAGAAGAAAAGTCTTTATAATGGATTTCAAGGTCTGACTGCACCTTTTGACCTAATTTCCCACTGCGATCCTACTCACTTCAATTTAGCCTCATTGGGTTTGAGCACATTAATTATAGACTTTTGTACTTAAAGTGACACCTGTTTGAAGGCCTTTCCCCAGAAATATGTATATTTAGATCCCACAACTACTTCAGGTCTTTACTCAATTGTTACCACTTCAGTGAGACCTTCTCTGACAACCAAATTAAAAACTAAGTCTTAGGTCTCTCTGTACTCTTTAGATCTTTCTAATTTTCTCCTTAACATTAGTTATCATCTGAACATAATCTATGCTTCATGTCTATGTCTGTCTCTTCCATTATAACCAAAGCTCCATAGGGCATGGAGTTTTCTTTGTGTTGTTTTTCCATTACTATAAAATCAGTGCCTACAGCATTATCTGGCATATAATGGATGTTCTACGCGTCTTTACTGAACAAGTATTTTCAGCCATCTTTATAAAATCTAGCAAAAAAGTCATGGCATGTAGGAGGTGAACATGACTTTACAAAGTCTCTAGTCTAGTCTTTGTTGCATGCACTAGAGATATTCTAGATGGAATGAGATAATTGTTTTTTTATCACTATTATCAAGATTTGTTTTCCATTTCCATGATTTCTAGTCAGTGTGCTCTACTGTCTTCCCCTTGATCCAACCTGCCACAGACAGTCCATCTGGGATCATCTGGCCAACCAATGGAAATCAGGAAAACAAGAAAACTGAAAGGTTAAATAATTTATCAGGTCACCAATAAAACAGTGGCAGAACCAGGACTCATTTTTAATCCCCTGACTTAAAATACAGTATTATCCTTTATGACCCTGCCCCTCAAAAATTTTCAATGCTTAGATGTTAACTTGCATTAATTTTTAAAATGTGGGGCATTTCCTATGATATAAGGTCTTCAAAAATTTTTAAGTAGAGATTCAAAATAAGAAAGACAAAATGATAAAGCTTCCCTGACTCAAAAATTTTCAAAGACCACATACAATCCATAAAATTCTCTGGATTTATATATCTGAAACCGCAAGTACTGATATTATGTCTGTCAGCCATTTCATCCAAAATTCTTGGTATGAAATATTTACAATATCATTAAGTTCAAGTAAAAGATAAAGAAACAGTAATTTCACCAAAGAAATGCTTATGTCTAACACTGAGGAAAGGGGAGACCAGCAGTTGGAGGCAGGTACCAAAGAGATGCTTTCTCACTCCAGATGCTTCCCACATGATGAGAATGGAACAATATTCCCCAACACCAACCCACTTCAGTGAAAGGTATCTTTTCTATGGAGCAGGGGATGGCACCGGTTTCTGCTGCTAGAATTAAAGTGTATTAATTATTGGAGATACCTCACTTAGGTCCTTTATTACATCTGTAGGGATAATTTGTTGATTATTTCAAGATCATTGTTCTAAGTCTTGCTAAGCCATCCATCAAAATTAAAAAGGCTTATATAAAAAATACTTTATACAGTACTACTCTGGGCATAAATAAGAAAGAGGTGGTAAGTAGTTCTAATGATCAGGGACAAATAAGTTATGTGTTTCTGTTAGAACTTGACATGCTGGATAACAAAATTGATAATTATTTAATGGAAGATTTTACACACACACACACACACACACACACGCACGCACGCAAGGCAAAATATCAGACAAGTGATTGTAACTCATTTTTAGATGAACCACAAAAGTGATCTTAGATTGATTAACAAAAAAAGAGCCAGTTAGTTTCCCTGAAATGAGTCCAGAAAACAGGACTCCTGAGGCTAGCCCTCTGCCTTTCTAGATGAACTCCAGTAGGTAAACAGAATGAGGTGTTTTGGAAATCCAAAACAAAGAACAATTTAGTAGTTTCAAAGATAAAAAGCAGAGTAAAAGGAATGAAAATTGAACCAGAGAGACATGGAATAAATGTGGCTAGGTAGAGTACTGGGAGGTGACAAACTAAGGAAATTGCTTTTAAAGAATGTGGAAAAACTGAATATTGCAGCTTCTCTGCCCTACTTATACAGTTTCACCCTAAAAGGTAGCAAGCATCAGGAAACAGCTAGAGGGGGGAGACATGGTGAGGTGGGGTGTTGCAATGTTCATCATTAGTTGCTTACTCCTTCAGAGAAAAGTTTTAGTGTGTTTATATGCTACGAATAATTCAGTACAGGTTCAGACAGTGTCATCTAGCATTTGAGTAGTTGTGCAAGGTATGAAAAACAATAGATAAGAACAGATCAAGAAGGAAGAAGTCCAGGAATGTATTTCATACAGCCAGTTAAAAAAAACTTTAAGAATAAAATCAAAATAAAACCAGTTATCACTAATAAACAAGTTAGCAGAATGAATAAAGTTTTTGTAAATATACTATAAGAACTTTTCAAAAGGTCTTCTCCTTGGATCTCTGCAGAAACAGCTAATGTCTCAGTGGCATCATGAAAATGGACCAGGTAATGCTGATGAAGCTAAATGCTTAATGGCTCAGTTTTAATAGTCACAGTGTATCAAATTCCCCCCAAAGATCAATAAACTAAATGTTTTATGTAACTAAAAAATAATAATTGTAGACAGAAGGAAATTAATGAAATAGGAAGAAATGGACATAACTTCGACAAATTTTTTTTAAGTAGGCAAGAACAGGATACACAGTTTAAGCAGAAGGATAAAGGTCAGTATTGGAGAGGAACAGGGAAAGAAACAAGACGCTATTCAGATTTGGTTTGGCAAAGGGCGAGGAAGTTCCTTTACATGTTCTTGATGAAACAAGTAGCAAGAGAATGATGGGGAAAGTGTTTTGAGAGAAGTTTTAGACGTTTAAGAAGGGGGAAAATATAGTAGGACTGCTAGATGGTGCCAACATGCTCTTGATGCTACAAAAACCAAGTTCAATCAGCATGGTTATATTTTTCTCCTGTCACTCTGAGCTGCTCACTTACAATCATGAGTAAGGTTTGAGTTTTTCTATGCAAAAAAGGAGAAGGGGTCAAGATAATACAAGGGAGTGATTAAAACGACAGAGCAGAGGACAATATGGAGAATTCAGGACATTAGTGGAATAAATGATAATGAAAAATCCGTGGGGTAAATGAGATGAAGTGAGATGCGGTTAGCAATCAGATAATACAAGAAGTGAGGTGGCAAGAGGAATAAAAAAGAGTAGCACACTTATATTGGAAATTTCTGAGACGGTATAGTTCCTGTGAATAAAAAGATTCCAAAGGACCAGGACAGTGAGTCATTATGAGCAGGTCAAGAAGCAGCTGTGAGCACAGACAAATGCTACCTATTCTATAAGAAATACTGACTTCATGAGCAAACTGGAGATTAAAGGGGCTCTTTTCTAATTATTATCTAAATCTGCTTTAGAAATTCAAATTGATATTAATTTTTGGAATATTAATTTGATTTTCTCTGTATACTTCTATCTATTTATCTATATAGATAGATGTAGACTGTGCTGATTCATAAGGGAACTAACATTAATTGAACACATTTGCTGTGAACACTTTATATAAGTTATTTTCTTTTATATTTTTATCAATCCTGGGAGACAACTATGTTCCTATTTTATAGATGAAGCAGTTGCAGCTCAAAGATGGCTAAGTAACTTGCCCAAGGTTACAGAGGTATGAAAAATGAGGGTCAGGATTAAAACCTAGTCAGAAGTATAAGACCATAAACCTGAAGAGTCTTTCTATTTCTTAATGATGCCTTTGATGAAAGCTTAACTCCTCTTTAACATAACCTCATAGACGAGAGGAAGTATACCTTTCTCATGCTAAGCACTGTGGGATCTGGTCTTTCCCTTCAAGACCTTGCTAGATCTTGGCTGGGGTGTAGCTTAGTAGTGGAGTACCTGTTAGCGTATTTAAGGACCTGGGTTCAATCCTAAGTACCACTGAAATGGAAAAAGACTTAGTTAAATCCAGATACTGAGATACTGGTAACTTAGCTTTTGGATAAATGGTTTTCATATCTCCACAGAGTTGTACTAAAGGTTTCAGAACAAGGTAATTGGAGCTGAGAACCTTTTTTTTTTTTTTCCTTCCGAAGTGATCTGTCTTTGAATATTTCAAAGCAAACACTACAGCCACAGGGGGAAGAATCTATAGATAATACAAAGATAAGCCAGTCAGTTTAGAAATACTAAAATATGTATAAAATCAATTATCGATACATCTGAGTATAAAAACTCCCAAAAAAGAAAAATAAATATCTTATGAAAGCATCTTGAAAATGGTAAATATTAATTTGATTATTTTAATGGACTAGTATTAATAAATGTAATGTGACAAAATATGGTATTATCTTACAAGCAACCCTTACTAAGTTTTTTAAGATTTTCTCTGTCCAAAAAAACAAAAAGAATCAAATAGCTATTTATTGGAAATTTAAAAAATTACTGACTTATCATTAAGAGTGGGAGATCATAATATAAATGTTTTATAAGCAATATCTTTGAGTTGATATTTCCCTATTGGTAAGAGCTTTTGCCCTGCCCACCCTGCACCTGACTTGGTCTCTGGGGTGGTCCATGCAACAGTGCAAGCAAAGACTCTAGACTCGGCAAGAAGGAACCTTTCTGACTCATCCAGGCACAGCCACAATTCCCAGACTAAAAACATAAAAAGAATGCTTTGGTTGCTAACTGCTCTACTGTCCATCAGCAAAAAAGTATCATTAATGTCTGTTTGCACATTTGAGTAATTTAAATATTGCAAAACACAAATTAAATAAGCATGATTCCTACCCTCTACAGTTAAGAATTTGAACAGTGGCCTACACTTTAAGAAGTCTGTACAGGGGCTAGAGTGGTGGCTGGACAGTTGCAGCACTTGCCTGGCATGTGTGAGATGCGGGTTCGAACCCCAGTGCCACACACTCTACGAAGAGTTGGAGCAATGAAAGTCACATGAAAAACTAAATAAAATTGATTCTTTCTCTCTCTCTCTGTCCCTCTCTTAAAAAAAAAAAAAAAAAAAAAAGAAGTCTGTACAGACTCTAACCTGGATTTTATAAAGTATCAAATTCTGCAGCTATTTTGTAGACTGGATGTGCTCAATTTCCTCAAAAACAGAGTTAAGGTGTTATCTAGCTAGAAACAACAAAATGCATATTCATAATAGCTGGAGGTCTTATTTTGGCATAGTGAGTTTCTAAGAGTTTTATAATGCCCAAGTAAGTATTACAGCAAAATAAAGCGCATACTAACTTCTTGCCTAGTCTTCTATGCCCTTATTCCTATATGTTGTTGAAATCATAATATTTACAGATATGGATCATTTTCATCTTTGCTGAGCTTCAACAGCACATAGCCATGACTTTCCAGTTTATAATATGTCAGGCATGAGGCTCACAGTGTGTCTATTAACATATTCAGCTCCTTTAATAGTCAAATGAAGTAGTATTCTGATTTTTCACTGGAGGAAACTATGGCTCACAGAAGTTAATAACACTTGCCAGTGATTGCTGGTAAGAAATGGAGAAGAGAGACAAAAGACTAAAAGAGTCACCAGGCCGATTACCCTGTAATGATTTCCCCCCCAATGGGCAGAAATAAGGTCCAGAAAATAGAGAAAAAAATCTTAGAATCAGGAAAGCTGCATGTTTCTTTAGTTAGGAGAACAATTCCACTATCTTAACCAGGATTGTATTTGTTTGCAAATAGGTAAAAAACCAAAAAGGGTATTTTAAATATGAGGTTTATAAGGTCTTGTGTAACTAGACATCTGAAGTATATGATTGCTGGCTTTACTTCTGTAGCTCAAAAAGGCCAGGGCTGATTTTTCTGCAATTCTCTTTGGCATTCACTCATTGGTATAAAATGACTGCTTTATCTCCAGCCATTGCAGAACAAAGAAAGAGAAAAGGGTGCGGCCTATTGAGAAAAGCAAATTTTTGACAAATTCTCAGGACAGATTAAAAATGATTGCGCAGAACTGCATCACAGTGCACACCAGAAGCTGGATATATTATTACAAAAATGAAAACAAAAATTTTGACAAATGTTAAAACAGAATTATAAGGAAGCAAAGGATGATGAGTATAAGGTGGATAAACAGCACTATCTGCCACATTTGATTTAACAGGAATGAAGTCTGGTATGTTTGAATTTCATCACAAATGACAGGCAATGCATCATATATAATTACTTTGCAAAAGAGAAAATAAACTCAAATATTTTAAAGTATAGAGAGGCTTTCTACCAATAATCCATTCAGGCCACATTCCTTCCTAAAGTAACTAGATTTCATTCACCTAGGCATGTTTCCCCACCATTTGTCAGCAAATTAGTAGTATCCCTTTATTCTAGGTCACTGGTTCTCAAACATATCATATACCAAAACTATAATGGAGAGTTTCCATAAACACAGATGAGTGGGTCCTATCCTGCTTCTGATTTAGTGGGTCTGGAGTAGAAGCCAATAACTGACATTTCTAGAAGCTCACAAGGTATGCTGAAACTGCTGGTCAAGGGACTGCATCTTAGAGAACCACTGCTGTAAAGGTGCACTCCAATCAGTGCAAGATACTAAGTCAGAAGCTGTTCTTGGTCTTGGGCAGGAGCACAAAGCAATTTGGCCCAACAGGACTGACAGAAACCGTTATTGTATTTTATAATTGGTGAAAGCTTTCATTAACTCTCATCTGCTCGGTCAGAAAGAGAAAGCCTATTGTTCCCAAATTACTGTAAGTCACTTCATAATTACTAGAGAATGAATGGGCCTTAAGAAGAAACTGATGGGGACTGGAGTGCTGGCTCAGTGGTTACAGCGCTTGCCTGGCATGTGCTAGGACGTGAGTTTGTTTTATTTTTCAGGCTGAGGACCAAACTTGGGGCTTTGCGCATGCTAGGCAAGAGCTTTGCCACTGAACTAAATCCACAACCCCTAGGAGGCAAGTTCGAACCCCAGCACCACATACACAACGAAATGTTAGAGCAATGAAAGTCACATGAAAAACTAAATAAAACTGATTCTCTCTCAAGAACCTTCCCTCTCTTAAAAAAAAAAAAAAAGAACAAGAAGAAACTGATGATGAGATTAACACAGTGGAGATATGGGGAAAAACTGGAGTCCTTAATCGACCCCTTGTGTCATAGTCCCACTAGACTTCAGCTATGTGAAATAGTTCTTTAAAGCTTGAGCCAGTTTGAGGCAAGATTTTCTGAAGCCTGCAGTCAAAAGCATACTGATTGATACAAACAAACTTTAAGTTTAAATAAAAGAGACAATTATGTTTTCTTTAAAGGAGGACATGAATAAATAAAATCCACATATAATCTAAGCCTCATTTTAGACATTAAAATTTCCCACTACAGCAATTTTTTTTAACTTATTAAGTATCAAAATGAAGTCTCATTCCCCTACCTCCCTTTTTTTTTTTTTTTTTTTTTTTTTAAGAGAGAGAGGCAGGGGCTGGAGCCATGGCTCAGTGGTTTCGGTGCTTGCCTGGCAAGCACGAGGACCCGGGTTCAAACCCCAGCACCACGTACACAACGAAGTGTCGGAGCAACTAAGGCCATGTGAATAACTAAATAAAGTTGTTTCTCTCTTTCTCTGTCTCTCTCACTGTCCCTCTCTCTTTAAAAAGAGAGAGAGAGAGAGAGAAAGAGAGAGAGGCAGAGGAAAGTGGCATGGACAAGAGAGAGAGAGGAAAAGAATCAACTTTATTTTTTTCATTTGGGTGCTGTTTTTCTGACACTTAGATGTATATGTGGTGCTGGGGTTTGAACCCAAGTTCTTGTGCATGCTAGGCAAGTGCTGTAGCCGCTGAGCCAAAACTCCAGCCATCCCCCACCTCCTTCTAACTCTAGTGAATTAAAAAAAAAGCAGTAGAAAGTAAAAAGAGTTGAAATCAATTTATGTAGAACAATTAATTACACTGACTTAAAAGTCATATTTTCTTTGTTACCTCCAACTTCCAATCTTCCTAATATAATATCTACTCTGTGCTTCTCACTACATCCACAGAGAAGAGAAGGAAAAAAAATAGGAAGACTCATTTAGATAAAGGTAACTGAATAACAGTGATTTTAAATTTTGCAGAATTCATGGATCCCTGAAACATTAATTTGAGGCTCAGATAATCCTAAGGTTAGGAGAAATGGTGTTTCTAATAAGTTAATTTTATTTGGGAAATTTTGGTGGTACTTTTTAACTGAAGAAACTAGGGAATCTAAAACTTTAGAACCTTATACCATAACTTAATTTTAGTGAAAGGATACAGACTGAAAAAGGCAAGGAAAACAAGAAGTGAGGTGTCATAGAGTTTAACACTATGACTACTGATATATTTAAAAATAAGACATCTACAGCAGCTATTTCCCTGCACTAAGCGTTTGTAGCACCCAGGTGCTAGTCATTCAACCATGCATTTCCTCTCCAATCACCTCCTTAAAAAGCAAGGCAGCCTAAGACCAAGAAGCCTGTTTTTTCTCAGTACCCTCTTACGTAATGAAGGTATTTGTTGATTCAAGAAACCCTCTTTATCAGAACCAGCATGAGATTCCTGCTCCACTGTTAATATGAAGGAGTGGATACTAAAGTCAGTGTATTTTAATATTAGCAACATGAAAATAGGTTTGATTGTGATACTAACAATGGTAATATTTACTTCATCCATAATTGAAAGATATGTTCAAAATAATTCATTTTGGGAATACTACTACATATAGTATTTGCCTGAAACAAATTATGCAAAATCTTACATCTTGTAATTTATTCAATTGCATTCTAATTCCTCATTTTCTTAACTAAATTAGCTAAAAGGGGAAATAATGTCCAAAAATGGATGTCCATCATCCAAATTAGTGTACAATGAATTCATCTTTTAAACTATAAGATCTGAGATGGGCAGATTTCTATTCCTACCTTAAAGGAAAGCTGCCTATTTAAACAGACACATGTGCCTATTCAAACAGATCCTGGTGCCCCTGCAGAAGCTAATATGTGATACACCAATGGCAAGCAGTTAATTCATTAATTAACCACATTATTTTCTAGGAAAAGATAGCACTAAACAACATAGTACTAAAAGTACAATTGTGGTTATCTGAGGTCCCTGTCTGTGAGATGTGTGGTGGAGACAAGCAATGCCTATGCTGTTTCTAATTATTCCAATTATCATGGCACACTATGAAAACTTGATTAATAACACTGAAGATATTGTTGTGGCAATTAGCCATATGGTTGTGGGACTTTATTCTGTCACGATTTAGCCATTAGCATCTACTTATGTTTGTCAGAACAGCGCATCCGTGACAAGTTGAAGTTCCGCTCACCTTGCCGAGTCCCTTGTGAGCAACACTAGAGAACTGTTTATTCCTAGGAGCCTCTTGCCTGAGTAAATTTTTCATGTGGCATCCGGTCTGACTGGGGACAAATGTCAAATAGCTTATGTCACGACCCATCAAGCTAAGCTTTCTATGAAAAAACACTTGGTGACTTGTGCACCAAAACAAAGTACTTGAAGAAAAGAATTTCACTGGTATTAACTGGTCACCTATGTTGCCCCACATGTTATGTAATTTAGAGAAACTGATTTTCATATACTGTATATAGAAATCCGAAAACATGGCATTATAAAGGATATATGTGTATATATTGATATACAGTAAAAATTTACTGCCTACAGTAATCTTGCATGATGTCTGCAATGTACTGACTCAAGAGATTTGAGATAATACTCGTAAGTGAAGAGATTACTTAAAAAAAAAAAAAAGGTTAAAGATGCTGGTCAGTTCCTAAAATAAGTTGGGCAGAAACTAATCAAGGTCCTTGCAGTAAAAAATTAAAACAAGATTAATCAAGGAAAATCAGGTTTACATTTTGAAATGGAATAAATGTTAGTGTGAAGAAATACAGTAGTTTGCTTAATTAACTGTTTTAAAAGCTAAACCTTTGAAAGAGTTGCTGGAAGTAGGTAGTTTTTCTTAGAAGTTGGTAGAATAGTAAACAGTTCCCACTGTGTGTTTACAAACCCTAAGGCTGCTCAGGGCTCCTTACATGAAGTGGTGTTTGTGTGAGGGTAGGGGTATAGCAATAAAAGGTGGAAGCAGGAAGAGTTCCGTTTCCATCTCATGCTTGGGTCCTCTCTACAGCAAGGTGCACAACATGAAGAGTCCAAGTAGCAACCTCAGTAAAACACCTGCAAACTTTCAATTTGAGAAGTTCACAATTGATAG
The DNA here is from genome assembly GCA_004027875.1 of Aplodontia rufa. Classification (NCBI taxonomy): domain Eukaryota; kingdom Metazoa; phylum Chordata; class Mammalia; order Rodentia; family Aplodontiidae; genus Aplodontia; species Aplodontia rufa. The sequence goes on from PVKS010010200.1 coordinate 54,485, forward strand.
CAAAAGAAGTCATATATGTTTCCATGTGAACAACACACATGGGTAAATGGGGCACGCCTTTAGACAACCAAGATTCTGAAACCCCTAAAGCAGCAATGCAATCTAATTCCAGCTGCTACTATAGGCAGGGAACGTGGCAGCAGCAAAGTGAGAGGCTGGGCATCATTCATGGCTTCTCAGTGAGATTTAATATGTCACCAGCCATGATATCAATACCTGATTAAGCCTAAGTGTATGGAGAAAATACATGTCTGGAAAATAGAAGAAGAGGTGCTACGTTTGTCACTGAAATGTTAACAAAAGTGGATCTTGTTTCATATTAGGAAACTAAGAAGAGAGACGTCAAAACATCTGAGAGGTTTAGGAGGGTTGTCCCTTGGAATTTTTAAGTCCATATTTCTTCCAACAAAAGTTGAGAGAGCAGTGGAATTACAAAGACCAACATCTCACCATTACGAAGTTTGGAGTCAATGACAGATAGAACAGGAGTGGGGGAACCAACTTCCCCCCGAGGAACTAAGCAATTTTATTTAATTCACATATATCTATAAAATATATATTGAGTTGTATATAATAGTATATTTTTCCTCTATCATGTGTCCATATCTCTGGAATGTTTCCTTGCTAATTCTGATTTGCTAATTTAATTAGCTGCCACTGGATCACCTACCTTAAAGATAAAGTAAAATTACACAGTGGCTTCTGCAATTTACAATTCCGAATATGTCATTAATATTTACAGAAATCCCTTAATTTTGCATAGTGAACACACTGCAGAAATTGTTTTAAAATCTGCATTATTTTATTATAAAACTATACTTTCCTATAAAATAATGTCTTAAGTTATAAAAATTTGTAATAGTAAATAACAGTGGCTAACATTTGAGTAATTTCTATGCTAAGTGCTGTACATGCAGCATTTTATTTGATTCTAAACATTTTTTATTAGATGAATATGGAGTTACAATTGAGGGGGAAACATTGTCAAACAATCAAGAACAAAAGTATATATACTTAGTTATCCAAAGCTAATGCCATGTCATGGATGCCCAGCTTGGGTTCCCCATGTTTCTGTTTCCCCAGAAAACCCCCTGAGTTAAATGGGTATCTCCTGGAGGTCAGAGATCTCCTTCTGAAATGATTCCCCCATATTCCCACCCTCCAGTCTCCTAGATAATCTTCCTAAGCCCTCCCCCACCCTGTCCCCTACCCTATGCCTCCAGGTATCTTAGGCAATCATCCCCCTGTTGCATTAAGAATCCTACAATTTGAGGTTACAATTAGCTTAGCCATCTAACATACTGCCTCCCCTATGTATTCTAGCTTCCACAGATGAGAGAAACCATTGGGCCCTTGAGTCTCTGAGATTGGGATAGTTCACTTAGCATAATTCCTTCCATCTCCATCCATTTGATTTCAAAAGCCATAATATCATCTTCTCTAATGGCCGAGTAGTATTCCATTGTATATATGTACCAAAGTTTCTGTATCCATTCGTCAAGTGAGGGGCATCTGGGTTGGTTCCATAATCCAGGTATAATAAAATGAGCTGCTATAAACATTGATGAAGCCACATCACTATAATATGCTGATTCTAACTCTTTTGGGAAAATACCAGGAGTGGGATAGCTGGGTCATAAGGTAGTTCCAGCCCTGATTTTTTTAAGAAGTCTCCACACTGCTTTCCAGAGTGTGATTCTGAACTCTTAAAAGGGATTATCCTCATTTTGCAAATAAGAAACTGGAGTTTAGAGAGAAATTATTTCTCTGAGGTTACATAGAGGAAGTGGTAAAGTTAGTATTCATTTTCAGGTAGGTTCATATATACACATAGATGTAAATATATTCACATCTGTATAGACTGATTTAGATATATATATATATATATATACACACACACACACACACATATATATATAGATAGCCCCTTACCACTAAGCCACCATCCCCAGTCTTTTTTACTTTGAGACAGTGTCTTGCTAAGTTGCCCAGGCTGGCTTTGAACTTGGGATCCTCCTGCCTCATCCTCCTAAGTAGCTGGGGTTATAGGTGATGCCACAACCCCACCTGACTCCTATTCTTAATCACTGTTCTAAGGTGCCTTCCATCTTATTTAAAGGGTATTTAAATACAGCAAAGCTTTTGAACTACAACATTTCACTGAAGAGAGGTTTCTGAGGAGATGTTAATAGGATATTACCAATGATTACAAAACAAATATTCAAATTGAAAATTGCAGCAAAAAGTATAATACACATAATCAATTGTTCTGACACAGAATCCCAATTTATCTTTCCTCCTGTGTCTGGGAGTAGCTCCCAGCCCTGAAGCCCTACCTCTTACTCTCTCCAATCCATGAGGTTCAAGACTCAGCATTCTGATTCTGTAGTTATTCTCCCCTTTCCATCTCCATTGCCATGGATCTTATTACCTAATACACACTCCATCAGCTTTCTAATCTGTCTGCCAGTTTATTTAGGAAAGTATGCTACCAGAGAAATTGTTCTAAAATACAAACTCGGATCAGTTCTGTCCTGCGCAGCTCATGTACTCAGCCCTCAGGATGGCATATTAAATCCTGACTGTGGAGACTCATCTTGGGCCACTTTCCCACAAGCCATTCACATTTTAGTCTGTCCTTATTGCAGACTACAGAGTCATATTCTCTCCTCTACTATAAAAGCAGTATTAGAAATGCTCTTCCCCTTCCATGGATTTGGGGAACTCTGTTAAAACACAGTCCCACAGGTGCTGGAGCAGTGGCTCAGTGGTTACAGCTGGCATGTTCGAGTCCAAACCCCAGCACCACATACACAACAGAGTCTCAGAGCACCGAGGGCCACATGAAAAAACCAAAGGAAATTGATTCTCTCTCTTACTGTCCCTCTCTCAAAAAGAAACAACAACAACAACAAACCCCCAAAACAAACAAAAAAAACCTTGCTCAACAATCTCTTTGTGCTTCAACCACCTACTGATCATCATTGAATATTAGATGATCATTCTGAGCTACATCCACCTTCATAGATAATTTTTTCAGAATTCCCTGCCTTTTATGTACAAGACCACTCTCTATGCACCATAATGAATTCCTTGAGCTATACTTGTACTAGTGTTAGTGCAAGCATATAATAGGGCCCAAAGGAACATGCAAATCTACACGCAAATTCATTGGTTTCATGTGTTCTTTTACATAATAACTAATGTCAAGGCTGACAAATTTTTTTCTTATTGTAAAAATCTGTATTCATTGTATAAAAGCTAGAAAATATAAGCAAAATAAAAAAAATGGAGATACTCATAAATCTCATTGCCCAGAAATATTTTTGGATTATGGTTTAATGAAATTTCTGTTCACATATAATGAACATTTATTTTATAGAAAGAATACGCTCATAACATGCATGTATTGTAATCTTTTTCTATGTCAATATTCACCTTTTAAGAATTATTCCAAGTGACTACACAGTATTCCATTATATGTATATACTATATTATCTACTGAACTATTTTTAGGCATTTAAATTTGTAGAACTTTTCAGTAAAACAAATGTCACAAAAAGCCCTTAAAAATTCTGAATATCATTATGTTCTTTGAATAAATTCCTGGTAATGGAATTGGATGGTACGGTTATACAGTTTTATGACTTTTTGAAACAAACTATCAAATTGGTCTTTTCTGGGATGCGAGCTCAAACACCAGCACCATGTACACAACCAAGTGCTGGAGCAACAAAAGCCACATGAAAAACTAAATAAAACTGACTCTTTCTCTCTCTCACTGTCCTCTTTCTTTGAAAAAAAAAAAATCGATCTTTCTTTGAAACCTTTCAAACATGAGGTATACTATTTGGGTTTCATCTTTGCTAATCCAAAAGGAAAATATAGCATGTTGTTGTTTTAATTAGCTTGGCTTTAAATGTATTTCAAATACTTATTAGCATGCACACACACACACTTTAAAATGTCTATACCACTTGTCCAAAAGGTATATGTTGTTGTTAATCCTTTTCCTATTTAAGAAATTTTAAAATATTACGGCCATCAATCCTTTGCCATGTAGTTGAAATTATTTTTCCTAGTTTTTCTCGTCTTAAACCGATGGTGTTTACCCCATACGTTTAACAATGTCATTTAGTAAAGTGGATCAGTCTTCTCTTTCATGGTTTTCTTTGAAATCACACTTACAAAGGGCTAGTCATACCCACAAATACATTCATATTTAGCCATAGGTTTTCTTGATTTTTTGGAGTCTTTATACCTTCATTATCTATACTATAAGGGAATTAATTTCAGCATACAGAGTGGGGTAAGCGTAATAGATGTATAGTCTATAATCCCCAACAAATAATAAATTGGCTTGATGCTATTTACTAAATACTTACCCTTCTCCATCTATGTGAAATCACATATGTTAATATATATAGGGCAGGTTAACAACCTATTCACTCTTAGTATGCTCTAATTTTATATATACATTAATCTATCCATGGTATTTAATTTTGTACTAGGTTTACACTTCATGTAATTTTATCATAAATCAAAATTTATCTTTTAAAAATTATATACTTTTACACTTTTTTACAAACATCCTCATTTGTAAAACACATATGTAAAAGTTCTTTAGTTATGTATACTACTTTTCAAAGAGGGTAATATTTGGCCCAGGAGTCAGAAAATAAAAGTTTTAAACACAAATACCTTAAGTACCATGTAGGTGAACTTGGGTAATTCAACTCTGCTGATTCTCAGGGAACCAGTACTTGCTTTATCTACCTCTCAGACCCTGAGATCAGAACAACTCGTTACATGATGTCTAAAAATCTAAGGAAGCAGGGGTTAGTCTCTCTTAAGTCTAAATAACTTGGTATTTTGAAGCATTTCTTATGACTCAATCACTTATTTCTGCAAATACTTCTTAAACAGTTTTGTTTCTTCATAATGTGGACAACTGAATTAGCTTCAATTCAATTTTTTAAAAATCAGGATCAAATTAAAACAAAAATTGTTGACAAACTACCTAATATTGCAAACCTAAATTTTTCTGATATTTTTGGAGTGAGGGTAAAAGGAAGAATGAGCAAACCTCAATTGTATTTCCAACACACAATTCTCAATACTTCCCTTTTATGTGTGTGTGTGGTACTGAAGATTGAACCTAGGACCCCTTCTACTTTGAGCCACATCCTCAGCCCTTATTTTTTTATTTTGAGACAAAGTCTTGCTAAGTTGTTGAGGCGGGCCTGGAATTTGCAATCCTCTTGCCTCAGTCTCCTACATTGCTGGGATTACAGTTGTGGGCGACCACACTTGGCTCTACTTTTTTCTCTTTCTTTTTTAAAGAGAAGGGGACAGTGAGAGAGTGAGAGGAGAGAGGGAAAGAAGGAGAGAGGGAGAGGGAGGGGGGAGAGAGAGAGAATCCGTTTTATTTAGTTTTTCATATGGTTTTTGTTGCTCTGACACTTTTGTATGTGGTGCTGGGATTTGAACCTGCATCGATGCACATGCCAGGAAAGCGCCGTAACTGCTGCTGGCTCTACTTTAAAAATCAAAGAAAATATGAGCTCAAAATTTGTTTGAGCTTTCATTTAAATCTAAATTATCCCCCATGGGGATCAAAGGACCATTTCTGAACTTAGTCAAGGCTATATATGCTAAACCCTCAGCTAGTATAATACTAAATGGAGAAAAGCTGAAAGCATTTCCACTAAAGTCGGGAACAAGACAAGGCTGTCCGCTCTCACCTCTTTTATTCAATATTGTTCTTTTTTTTTTTTTTAAATGATAGTTTTATTTTTTTAAGAGAGAAGGACAGCGAGAGAGACAGAGAAAGAGAGAAACAACTTTATTTAGTTTTTCACATGGCCTCAGTTGCTCCAACACTTAGTTGTGTACATGGTGCTGGGATTTGAACCCGGGTCCTCGTGCTTGCCAGGCAAGCGCCGAAACCGCTGAGCCGCCGCTCCAGCCCCTCAATATTGTTCTTGAGACACTAGCAGGAGCAATTAGGCAAGAGAAAGAAATCAAAGGGATAAAAATAGGAAGAGAGGAAGTCAAACTCTATTTGCTGATGACATGATCCTGTATCTGGAGGATCCAAAAAACTCCATCAAGAAACTGCTCGAACTCATAAGTAGATTTAGCAAAGTGGCAGGATACAAGATCAACACGCATAAATCAACAGCCTTCCTATATGCCAATAATAACAGGACTGAAGAACAACTCAGGAATACAGTCCCTTTCAAAATAGCTTCGAAAAAAATAAAATACTTGGGAATTAATCTAACAAGGGAAACCAAAGATCTCTTCAGTGAAAATTATCGAACATTGAAGAACGAAATCCAAGATGACCTAAGAAGATGGAAAGATATCCCATGCTCTTGGATAGGCAGAATTAATATAATAAAAATGGCCATTCTACCAAAAGCTTTATATAGATTTAATGCTATCCCTATAAAGATACCTATGTCGTTCTTTAAAGACATAGAAAAAGCAATTCTCAAATTCATTTGGAACAACAAGAAA